>JAAPAO010000116.1:0-58698 GCA_013115145.1 Perkinsus chesapeaki
GTGTGCGTGCGGTACTCCCTTAATCTCTGGAGATTTCACAGCCGCTACATTCGCAAGCTCAATCCGCTTATCAATAATATTCGATTGGTTGGCGAGAAATTCGAATTTGAGAATTCCAAAAAACGGTTTCAATGGAAGAGGTCAGATTTTCCCTTGTAACAATTGTTGCAACTCCAAACCTCAGGGTCCGAATCTGCGAGTCAAAACCTTCGTAGAGTTAGTGCTCTCTATTTGTACTCTTGTGACTAGCTTCCGAGTCGGGACCTCCTACTTCAGGACCATTGTTACCGCTTCCACTCGACTCTGCGCGGTTAATCGATTATTACGTAGCTAATTCTCCCCCATAGCTGAAGATCGAATAGAAGCCTTTGTTGATCCTCCCTTGCTTTGAGTTCATGCCCATGAGTGAACCACCAGCAACAACCATGCCGAGTCCTTGACGCTCTTATCGCTGTTGGCAGCAGCAAAAGTTTGACAACTCAATAAAGATTGTATAAAGTGCAGAGTAATAATGTTCTAAAAGTTCTAATCCTAAAGCGGTGCCATATACAAACGTGCACAAATATCATGAGAGCAGAGTTTCAAGCAATGACGTCAAGTTGCACGCTGTAGAGGACCAAATAGAGCAAATGGTAGTCATAGCAGTCAAATGTGTAGAAATATATAGGCGTATCTGCAGGCAGTCCGATGTGCTCAAGCAGTTCATGTTGGCACTCCACGTCACCACACTCCTTTAATTCGTACATCTTCATAGAAGAGTCATATTTGAAGCTACAATGTTGGCAGGAGTAGGGTGCCCCCCGAACCGTGAAGGTTAGTTTGGCTAGGATGCTGTTTTTCGTCGCTTCCGGCACTTCAATAAGGTATGTAATGTCACCCTTCTTTCCTTTATAAGCCCCAATTTGAATAGGGCATGCGGGGTCACAACCGAGCACATATAAAGTCATCAGCCATATACCGGTAATCCAGACGGTTAGTGTGAGAATAGCCTTAGCCTTCATGTGGCGAACCTTCATCCGCAATCTCAAAGAGAGCCTCACGTCACAATGGGCCTCGCCTCTCGGCGTCACAGGATAGGTTCACACGCAGTGGAAATGATCGGCGATCTCAGGTTCGCACCCTAGAGCTTCGTTGACCATTCGCTCTTTACTGTGCAGGTAGGTCTGTTTCTGCGTCGCAACTAACTAGTTATGATAACACCGACGCCCCCACTGCCTCGTTTACCCATCGTCTCAAAAGCTTGTTGATTCGTCGAGTGGTTAGCGTTAAACTCCGCGTAAGAATGGCGCGACGCAACTTTGTGTGAGTAGCCTTCTAATTTAGAAGTTCACTATTAGAAGTTCTAATAGTGTATGTGAAGCACGACGAAGCTTGTGCTACCATACCAGTCTGTAGTACAGACTACCCAGCCATATGCTATGGCCAACTCTCAGCCTGAGAGACCCGGGGCGACCTTCTCCCCCTTCGCTATCATACGCTCTGATGGGTAAGAGGCGCTCGTCGAGTGCATGCGTCAGACTTATGTCACGGTGTACATGCGTACGATAATCGGGGGGCCGCTGAAGGCGGTTGAGACCTTGAGTGAAGGTCTAAGAGTTTCAAGCTCGTTACTGCAGAGAGTCTGAGTGTCTCCTTGATTTCGAGGGCCTCGATTCGAGGTGGATCGCCTTAGGCGATCCACCTCAGGTGAGTCAGCTTCCCAGCAGGGCCTTCGCGAAAATTGGGAGTCCCAATTTGGGACCCCTCCCGAATATAAAATCCTGTATCATACAGGCTGTATGAACCCCTGGCGCCGATCGGGGCCTTTATTCGGGGAAGAAGTAGTTCTTTCGTCGCACGTGCATATCGCTAGAATTGGCCAACTCTCAGCACAGAGCCGACGCCAATGTTGCTCCTAGTCGATCTCATAGTAACCCAACACTATCTTCTTAAGTGATAATGACGATAACAAAGGAGAGATCAAGGGGAAAAGGATTTATCCTATTCTAACCAACTAATCTATGTACTTGCGTGCCCTTTAGCTACAAATGGGAAGTACAAGTAAACAAGTTGGATTCCGCGCACAGCAACACCAAGGCGCAAGAAAGAAAATGAACAATTGAAATAATTGAGTTCAATAAGTGGGTCCAATCATCAGCTCGAGAGTGGACTCTCCGCTTGAAAGCGGGGCTACTGCTTTTGCTTAGGAACCTGCCGATTCTCCGGTATTATTTGTTTCCGAAGCCATTGCATAAAAAAGAGAAGACTTATCCCAAGGGAAGAGATCTTGCGTCGAGGCGCTGCCACCTTCCAGCATGATGCCGCGCAACTTGTACTGCCGCGCCAACGCTATCTTATCAACGAGACGGGTCTGGGAGAAGAAGTAATAGCCACCCTGTATAGTTTTGTCGAGTATAACTGATCCATTGCCCTTGGGGTCAGCGCCGAGGTCATACACCATATGAGAAAATCCTTCGCTGGGAGGGTATTTCTTCCTTGAGGGTGTTGCTATAGCGCTAAGAGGCACCTAAAGGTCGGGCAGAAGATGGTCGTCCAGCACGATAACATAACGTAAACGTTACTTGTAAAATCAAGCCCTCGAGTTTTGCTCCCGCGGATGTAGCATTCTTGATCGCCTCTTTCGCATGGTCATCCGTGTTGAATACCGGGACTTGATCACAGCTGGGCCATAGCATTACGATACTGAGGTCCGCTATCCTAGCGAGACCGCTGGCGTCCAGCACTTGCCACTCGTTGCATAGGAAGCTGAAACAAAAAATGTCATTATACGATAGGTATATATTCGTTCAGCAGTTCTCTAGGACTCAGAGTCTCAGTGAAGACGCATTACTAATGACCCCGCGATTCCGACTAGATGCTCACCTCAATGCAGATGTTAAATTCCATTTCTTCAAAATCGTGAGGACCTCCTTCAAACCCGTCATATCAGTTCGACTCCACACGGGACCCAAGACAAAGCCACTCACAGGATACTTTTTGATAAAACTTTGAACACGTGTGGTAAAAATCTTCTCGTTGAAGTGTCTATTGTCGGCAATCTCTAAACTGGCTAGGATTGACCCACTTTCGCTTTTCACCTTGTTGGAAAAGTCCAAGAAAGCCGTCTCATTCCAGGGTGCCTCGAAACGAGGCACGATACTACTATCACTCAAATGATATCCACCAAGAATGAAGCGTTGGCCTCCCATAGACAATAGCCTGTCGAAATAGGAGTCCCAAGTAAAGTCGGGCTCCTCTGGACACAACGTTTTGTTGGAGCAGAAGGGCGACTCCTTAATATTCCAAGGGTTGTAAATACCTTTGTAGAATTCTAGACGGCTAGCCGCAGCCAGTGCACTGACGGAAAGGACGTACGCAGTTGTGAGCATGATCTGGAGCCTCGCCGGATGAAGTAGCATGCCCTTGGTGAAAGACGGGAACTTCATCGATGAGCGTTACTAACTCTACAGCTGATATGCTAGTCGCCTCACGCATGGCGGCGCAATGGCGCACGACTTCAGCCAAGGAGCGGCAATCCCGCTCCTGAGCTTCTCCGAAGCATATGTTGTTTAGAAGAACCCTAGAGATGGCAACGCTCAATTTGATGGTTGCGGTTACGAGTTATATTTGGTAACGATCAATTGCGAACTTTGTTGTTTAGCACCTTGACTGAGCCAGAAGCGATTGAGTGTCAAAGTCGTTGAGCGTTCCCCACTGAGCGCATCGCCTGTGGCGCCTTACCTAGAAGCCGATGTCTCCCTCGGCTCCAGATACTCCTGGCCTTTTAGAGAGGCCTGGATGGTCTTCCACTCTCCTGCGATCCGTCGATTTTTCACGAGGCATTCGCATCATGCTCTCATGTTTCTTAAGGCATCGTGTTCGATTTAACCAAACTCATTCGGCTATATCACTTCAGCTCCGGTTGCCATATTCTCTCCTTCCCGTGGCGAGGCTTCTCGGGTTCCAGCGGCGTACCGCTCCACGTGCAGTTCATTTCGGAAGTGAACTGTGTGGAAGAATCCGCCACAGACCACAACAGCGACCTCGTCACGGGAGGATGAGGTGGGTAAAGAGAAAAGTCTGACTTGCCGTCTTTGTTTGAAAGAACACGCAGTGTTGTGCAGTGCAACTGTAATGCGGAATGGGAACAGTGTTATGGGGACACAAGTTGTGTTTGCGGTTCGGGGGGCCGTGGCCGACAGTTTGAGTTAATAACTCAGAGTTATGATCGGAAGGCGTTGAGGAAATACGAGGTACCCATATTGAATCACTGTGAATGCCCTCAGGCTCCAGGCATCCTTTGCGCGATATGATGGTTAAGCCAGCTGCGTTGCCGTTCAAGTGGAAGACTTTTAACCAAACCCACAACCACCCGGAGGTCCCACCGAGTGTTAGATGATCGTGAGAGTCCAAGATAGGCTTGAGGCAATTTTAGCCCTCACAAGTTGACAGTTTATACAGACTAACACTCGATAGGAGCATGATCGGATTTGATCGCCAAGGGAGGGAGAATTGTCTTGACAATTCATTTGGGAGGGACTGGGAAAAGAAGCGGCAACAGTTGTATTGACCCGCTGCAGTTCAGCGGCATGTGCACTTGTTGAAATGGGACTGGGATGCGTAAGTTTGTACTCCACGGAGGAGTACCAGATTGATGTACAGGTCTACATGAAAGTCGTATTATATGACAACTTCTCATACAATACGACGTTCATGTAGACCGGCTTCACCATAGGGCTGCCGTATTACGGCACGAAACTGAGCGTATCGAAAGAGCACACCTGAATCTAAGATAATCCACATATGTCACGTTATACGGTCATCGATTTGGATGTAGTATCCACAAGCGTCACATCTTGAAAACAAAAGCAGATTCAAACACCCCAAAAGTTCGTAAATTCGTCGTGTCGTAGGCTAGCGTTAAACTTAGCGTAGGAATGGTGATACGCCACTTTCTGCGGTTAGTCTCATAATAGTGTAGTCTCCATCGAAAACAGTCTCGTGAAGGATTAGAACTTAGTGGCAGAAAACATACAGTGGCTAGGACTCGACTATTAACACTGTGCCCCAGATATATTCGGCACAAGAACAACGTCTATAGCAACGATATGACTAAGCTCTGATGAGGCCGGCGATACAACAGTGTTTCTTCGCTTCAGCATTCGTATCCTAACGCTGAATCGCTAAATCGCCTAGCGCTAATATCGGGGGTAGCCGTAAGAGAACTGTAAAAATTTTACATTTAATGCTCAGGTCACTTGGTCAAGTGGTCAAAAGAGTGGTTCTCGATGTTCGAGAGTTCTAGTTGGCGACGACAACTTGGCGTCGAATCCCAATACCTGGGCACCTCAAAGTCAGCTGGTTTAAGAAAGGTCGATTGATAGAGCGATTAAACAAACGAAGGAGGGAATCCAACGATGGTAACCGAGTCAAAGAAACAACCTGGAGCCATGATGGCTAGAGTCCATCACTATCTCAATGACTCACAATCTCAAAACAATCGTTTAATGAGCCCTACTAAGCTTTTCTCATCAACAAATAGTCATAATAAGCCTCTCCAAGCGGCAGTCCTTCACACGCATAGTGGGTCACACAGCACCACAAAGAGGGTCTGCCAACACCAAGGTCATTTTTTTTCAGCCACTAACAGCCAAAGACACTGCGGGCGGCCTACGGCCGCCCATAGGTCATAGGTCATAGGTCTTTTCGTGGGGACAGCGTGATTATCTTCGATGAAATATCCATGCTCCATGATACCATAATTGAGGCCATCGACAAAACTCTGAGGTTCATCCGAGGCCAAGATGAGCTGTTCGGTGGGTGTTGTACCATTTTTGGGGGGGACTGCTTACAGCTGAGAGGGCCTGAACCTGCGAAACACGGAGAATTCGCGGAGCGTACCGTACGGCCGGTGTGGGAGAGCTCATTATGGAGGGACATGAACTTACAAGTTTACTACCTAACTCGCTTCCATCGAGGTATTCTGGGAGGATCTACTGCTACTAGGCCAGGAAGACGTGGGAGGCGGAAGCCACTCTTCAGTGGTAACGGCGTAGACGAAGATTATTTGAACCTTCTGGCTGAGCTGAGGAGCTGGAGACCAGACTCCGACTGGAATATATCCAAACGGTCCCAGGAACTAGTCCATCATCTTGTCGATAAGGAGGGTCCACATGAACCTTCATGGTGCGCCATTACACTCTTCCGGGACAACTGCCGGGCTATCAATGATGAGCACTTAATGATCAATCCCGGCGAACTCATTAAATTTCACGCAGATGTATTTGATGATACCACCGGTGATGAAGATCTTCACAAGCTTACCATCAAGAAGAGTATCGGACTGAAGATCGGTTGCAGGGTAATCTGCAATACTAACGTTGAGCCATACATCCTCAATGGGGATATGGGAAGAGTTTCGGGATTCGTCGGTCTCACAAGGGGGCAGAATGAAGTTCACATTAAGCTCAAGCAGAGCGACTCGTTGCAGAATGTTGCGGTGCGGGTGAGCCTGGATAGAAACTGCGAGGAGGTAGACGTTTATCCCGTGACTCAAGAAGTGTTCTCATCTGAAGGCAAGCTTCTATATGCATTAAGAAATGTACCGCTCGACCTTGGTGCGGCTATTACCTGCCATAAACTTCAAGGATGCACTCTCGACTATGCCGTCGTAGACTTGTCGCTTCGTGGAGGCCCCAATGCACCTAAGGCAGCTCACGCTGAGATCGAGAGATTACTAAGTCAGCCGTGGCTCCATGGAGCTTTGTACACTATGTTGTCGAGAGTGGGATCCTCGAGTCGCATATTTACGAAGTTTGTGGGAGATCTGGCCTTCCACAAGAAGGTTTTCTTCTCTACATCAGCTCTGGCCTTCGAGGATTGGTGTAAGCGTTCCAACGTTCTAACGCGATCTGCGTTGCCTGGAACGCCTCCATACCGCCGTCCGGTAGCGCAAGAGGATGACGACGATAATATATCCGCAAGTGTAGATTCATGGCTCGACGGACAGCCCAACCGTTCAGAAAGTGCAGGTGACCATCGTGTGATAACTCCGGAAGAATTATCAAGTATCCTGAAAGAGAGGGATGATCGACTTATCGAGTCCTTTGGAGGCATGGTTGCTAATCTACTGGTTAATTTCTCGCGAACAGGACTGCTCGGTTCGGCAGGAACGTGCCCCGTACCCCAAGCTAGCTTGAGCAACGTCGACGTAGCGACCTGCCACAATGACTCATTTTTTCGGATGGCACAAACTAATCTACCTTCATTCCACAGCCTCATGATGAATAATCCTGTAGACTCAATCCCATCTATTGATCGAATGAAAGCGAGGGCCATGGCGGATGACAATCAAGGCTATCAGGGTTCCGATGAGACGGTCGAGCGCAGTCAAGAGACCGTGCCTTGCGAAGCACGGAACAGGAGCAGTGGGAATGATAATGATGACCTTCACGATGACACAGTGGACCGGGAAATCGATGGCTTGGACCTAAATGAGGAGCCTGACAGTAATAAAGTTCTTCCCCAAGCTCACTACAGGGTATGTCAGGTACAGAGGCTGGGCAACCAGACAACGAAGAACGATTCGCCCAATCCCCGTCCTCCAACGAAGATGAACCGGGCAGCAGCATCTCCGAAAGCAGCGGCATCCAGAGTTCTGATACAGAGGGCGATGAGATCAATTCCACTAGCGATTCCGCGTCTATAATGAGCACCGGCGCTAATCACTCTTCGAGCACTCAACGCAGCAGAGCCCCTAAAGGTCCAGGGGGCAAGTGGATGGAAGAAGCATTCCATGCGGTCAATGGGCCAATCGAAGAGGTGATAAAAGAGTACTTGGCAGGCAGACCATTTTTGACCCAAGTCAAGAGTGTTCACGAGAATCGTAAGAGACGTGAATTACGCTGCCTCCGGCGGCTTCCACCCGGTGAACCAGTAACTGGAAACAATGCTAAGCCCTCGTGGAGATTGTGGCCGAGCGATGCCTGCCAATTCTCATGTATTTTGGTGGTGGAGAGTGGCCCTCCGGGAGAGTTGCTCTGCAGCTTTTACGGCGTATGCTCAGCTGGCTCGTCTATTGATGCCTGGAAAGCACACGATCATCCTTACGATAGTCACCTATGCAGGTAAGAGCAGCTTTTGAAGAGTTGCTTGACCACTGAGAATCAAAACATTGCCTGTTAGTTTTGGTTTAGAATCTAAATTTTAGATCTGTTACTGTTCCGCCCCCTCTGGTCGATCTAGCGGCGAGAGCAATAAGTAAGGATCCAACGCTCACAGCAGGCGACATCAAAGAACTGTGGAATGCCAAGCGTGATCGAGGGCTTCTTGGTAGTCGCGAAAGAGCATGGCTGGATCTGAAGGAAGATATGCCAGGCTACCCTGATGTCAAAGGTAGATCTAGGTAGAATGAAGACTCACTCACGAACTGTCTTTTCCTCTCGTTAAACGGACTCAACCTAAGAGTCTCAGCCTGAGACTCTCAGGTAATATCAGGAATGTTGTCACATCAATAACTCGCCGTCGATTATATGGGCTGAAACTTGAACCTTTCCTAGAGAAGGTACAACGTGACATTGGCGAGAATCTTGCAGATCTTAACGTAAGTATGGAACAATGAAGGGCTTCCCCTGGGGTCTACGGCGAGAGTAAAGCCTACTGAGTAGACTAATGACGAACTCTTATCTCTTTTATCTACGCATGTCCAACGCCCAGTAGGATACTAGCCGGTTTAAATTTTGAGCGAGCCTTTGTCAATTCAATAATAAACACGGTATAATCAGCTATATCGACGACAAACCTTCATCATAACCACTGTTGTAGTATAGAGTCATAAGTATTGAGCTAGTCTCGTTGAGCACGAGAATCTATGTTCAAATAGAAGCTCGTAAACTCGCAAAAATTTTAGCCAATGTTTCTAAATTGAAGTCCAATTGAAATATCACTAGATTTATATTATACAATATATAAGAGCTATTACACTATCACTAAAAATATAAAAATATAAGAATTACTAATGTTTAATTAATAAAATATTACTATATATATAGTATACAATAGTATAGTTATAATGCTATATTATAATATAATATTATGCAACTTATATTGTTCCTATCACTAGTAGTGATTCACTACTAACACTAATATAATAAGAATGATGCAAATGAAGGTATATAAATCTATATTAATAGTAAATATCTAAGGGAAATTTTGTAAAGCCTTGATTTCGCCGAGATTGATTGCAAATTGATTGCGATTGAATGATAACCGATTCTTACCGATAACCGATATTCAACCGATAACCTATTTGGATCGTTGCTAGGCATTTTTTGACCAGACTGCATCATATCATTATATAAACATATTATTATATAGACTATATGACTATTTTTCATGTGTGTTAAAAAACATAGATTTCCTTTTCGCTTTGTGACAGGTATCAGACATCATCGATGCTATAAAGCGAACAGGCTCAGAGGACGCCAGTGGGGTGGATGAGCACCTGCGGGATAAATCTAATATATGCTTGATGACTCCAAATCCCACCTTGAAAGTCGACGAAGAAGGGAATCTTCTAGAAATGGCGATAGGGTTTACTTCACCCCGAATGGTGCATAATTATTTGACTAGTGATGAGCTTGCTGCCGATGTGACCTTTAATCTGATAGCTGCGGAATGCTCGGTTTTCACCATGACCTCTATTAATGCTGCTGGAGCAGCTCGCCCAATTCTAGTAGGGTTGGTGAGAAGTGAAAACAGGCGCAGCATAGAAGATCTCCTGAAGTCTTTCCACGAGCTTATCAAGGATGCTGGTATCCGAGAATTACCTCGGATCACCCGCACCATTCAAGATGGCTCCAAAGCTCTTCATGGTGCCTTATCTACCAGCTTCGAACAAGCATCCACAAGTTGCTGCTACTTTCACTTCATGCAAGCCGCCAAAAGAAAAAAACCACCGGGGATAAGGGCAGGCTTGTGGAGTGCGCTGAAGAGTGACCTGAGGACAATAAGTAAAGCCTCTAGTCAATCGGAATTCACCTCTCTCGTCGAGCTCCTCTTTCGTAAATGGAACGAGAAAGGCGAGACAAAAGCCATTGCTTTTCTCGAAGCTATGGCAAGCGGGGAATGGTTTGATGGTGGTAGCTTCCGTTCCCGGTGGGCCGCTTGTCACAATGATGGCGTGGGTGGGAGAACGAGTAACGGCATTGAAGTATTCCACAGATTCCTCAAGAAGACACTTCTCCGCTCTCGGAGGATGCGAACCTTATTGCAGTTTGCTTACGCCTTAGCAGGGGATGAGTGGAGATCCGTCTCGGCATACAATAAGCATCGAGTGGATGGCAGGATTGTTCACCAGTCAGATAGGGTATCGGCTCTGACCACTGTCTCGTTCTCGCCTCTGCCGAGGACTCTTCCCCCATCAGTGCGTGGTCCTTGTCAGAGGGCCTCTTGCCGCAGAGATGTCTGTTGTAAAGCATCTCATTACTTTGGTGTTGGTCAACACGTGTACGTATTCCGCGGCGATAAACCAAGTCGCGTTTCGGATTCCAGAATTGGGGTGGCTGACGACAAGCTATGTCTGAGAGTAACACAGAGCTACGATAACTTTGAGGTCGCGAAGAGGATAATGGACACCATATCACTTGTTACCTTTACTACTACTGCTGCTGTCACCCGGCTTCCCCGGGATGGAGGTCCAAGGTGCACATGTGAATCTTACGCAGCAAGAAGCAAGTGCCCTCATGTAGTAGCTTTGGGACGCCACTTCGGAGTTGATGACCAAGTAGCGTGGCAGAGAGCTGAAGCAAAACTTCAGAGAAAGCTTAGCAAAGGTGTAGCCGGGCCTGGTTTGAGGTTGAATGAAACTACGCGCTATGGAGGAACACGCCAGAGCCAGGCGCAGGCCCTCCGCGCCACCCAGTCCAGTATAAGAGCGAGAGGGCTCGATTGCTTCGATTGCCTCCGCATTCTATCCCTCTATCAGCTGAGCTACCTAAGATTAAGAAAAAAGAACTATCAGCGTGCTGTGGAGGCTATTTTGACTCACCCGCAGTATACTGCTCAACGAAGAAATGCGCCTCCACTGGGTGGTGGCATATTGACTGCGCTGAAGCTTGGTGTATGGCAACGGGTTACCCATTGCCTGATCTGGCGAATCGCAGAAAGCCTTGGCACTGTCCGAGATGTAGACCTACCGGTAAAGATTCGAGAAAGAGGCGAAGGGATGAACTATGTTCCAGCTCAGAGTCCTCGCCCTAGAATCTTTCATAGCGAGCTCTTTGGCAGTATATTTGCAGTATTTTGGGGGCTGCTACATCAATAGTTAGTTTGTGAAGATAATGACAACTGATGATTCCATGCATTATGCACGACAGTATCATGATGACACTACCGATAAGTATGCATTATTTACTAATTCGTGAATTTTTAGTTTCGATCAGCGCGCTTCTGCTGTTGAGCTGCCCAGTGAGTCACTGATGATTGCCCCCGAGACCATATCCAAGGATGATTGATCTCCAGGGCTCTAGTAATTCGCCGGTTGTTCAATGTTACTCATTCAATGAATTTTACTGTTGCTCACTGAGCAATGCTCAGACTGCATGATCCGCTCACGATGTGACTCCAGTTGGCATCCACCCCACGTGACACGACGGTGTACGCATTATGTCCTCTAATACCATCTATAGTATAGATTCTAATCTCGTGCTCTGGGGGGAGACTCTTCCCCTTTGCCGCATTCCGTCGCTCAATTTAGCATGTGCAATTTCGGGGAGTATAATTCATCATAAGAGACGAATAACCCGTAGGATTCGAAGCTTGCTGGGATGACTGGCACCCCAAATACCTTGAAAACTTTAAGTTGAAACGCGCGCAAAAAATGTGCTGCGGTACGGGTTTGAGCGGCGCCTAGGACGTTCCTTTGACTGACGAAGGCGACGAACTATTCCCTTGATTACATACAGTAGTGTTAAAACGACTACTAGCTCCTACTTCGCCTTAGCACGCTTGTCCTACCCTTGGTAGACTACTGGGTAGTACGACTACTACCCTTGGTAGACCGCAGTAGCTGCAGTTACTTGTTCAAGACTCTAACTTGAGTTACTCACGCTCGTGATGCTTATCAGTGTCCTGGTAATGGTATTCTGATGACCCTCTTGTACCTTTGCGACAGTCGTCGACCGACTGTATACGATAGTCTATACCTAGAACACCAAGTCTTCAACATCCAGCTTGCTCACCAAGCTTTTCAACAAGCCTTGTTGAGTACTGTGATCTGTTGCTATTGTCAATGCAACGATCCGAGAAACTAATTCTTCGAAAGCTCGTTTAGTCAACTGGTAGAGCTCCCGACAAGGACGCAGAACAACCCAGGTTCGATCCCTGCAATAGCCATATGAGAGAATGATTGGGAACGTAGCTTGCGGGTGGCTGGCTGGTATCGCTTAAGTAATGCCAAGGGGATAGCTGTTGTTGCCTTGGGAATCTTAGCCTACAAGCGCGACTCTCGGGCATACAGTATTGTTCATGCGCACACGTGCAGCGCGAAACGTTCGTGCAAGTGCAAGAAAGTTGAAAAGTGAGCACACAAAGGTAGATCCGGGCATCTCTTAAAGAAAGTCTCTTCCATGAGCTTCTAACTCGCGTGATGAAGTCCCGCAAGGCTCGATCATACTTCGAAGGGCAAGTCGTCGAGTGGACATTAGTATAGCAGCCTATTTTTGCGTCGACAAATACGACGGCCCTCTGTGGCCTCTGAGGGCAAGGCCGAAGGTGGCGAGACTTTCAATATTTCCGCATTAGGGCCTCGTCAGGTCATTCTATGACCTATGGGCGGCCGTAGGCCGCCCGCAGTGCCTTTGGCTGTTAGTGGCTGAAAAAAATGACCTTGGTGTTGGCAGACCCTCTTTGTGGTGCTGTGTGACCCAGGATGCCCTTCACACTCCCGAAAAGATGAACACCTCATCGCCTTCCCGTTCACATTTCGTGAATCACAAATGACTAGGATGTAGTCAATGGGCAAGTTGTCCAGGGTTCAAACTATCCTTGTTGCAGTCCGTCAATTGCTGAGGAAAAGGCGCCGATCGAGGGCCTTATTCAGGAAAGGAGCAGATCCTCCATCGCACGTCACGTGCGGCAGGTGCACTTCGCTAAAATTGGCCAACTCTAGCACAAAGCCTACATCAAGACGCAAGAAAAAAATTGAAATGACAATTGAATTCAATGCATGGGAGTCGGCCGCCACGTGCTAGAGTGGCGTAGCCGATCTCTACGTGGCGCCGTAGAGCCTGGCCACCCCTACGATTGCGCTCTTAATTTAGCGCACGCCAATCTAATCTATTTACTACTTTGCGAGTTGAGTTAAATGAGACATGGGTCGTTTAACGGTGCAAGATATAAGTTAGTTATAGTTATAGGCCAGTACCATCGTGTCCAGTGAACTAGACGATGAGTCTTGATATCTGTAACTGAGTTGAGCCCCGGCTAGGAACACTGGAAGTCTGACCGCTGCTTTTCTGTCAGCAAGATATAACTTCCTCCCCAAATGTCATCAACTGTTCCAGAATCAGGGACTGCTGAGGAAGGTGTCGAACACATCACGGAGGAGACTGCAGTGGCGACTGATCCATCCCAGGTAGCCTTCAGACGATACAAGCCCTCAGGGAGTCATTTTAGGGAACCAACTCTCAAATTCCTGAGGTAGAAACCAAAGCAACGCCTGCCGCGGGGGAGAAGAGGCCGCGAGAGGATGAGCTGGAAACCAGCGTTGAGTCTTCTAATGAAGAGCCGCCTGCTAAAAAGGTCGCTGGTGAGGGAGAAGGGGAAGTAACTAAGAAAGATACTGAGGTGCATGCTTCAACCGCGGATACCACTCCCGAAATCAACGATCTGCCGACTGAAGCACCGGGGCCTGGTAGTACTGGCTGCTGATGAGGTACTCTCTACCGTTCGCCTTAGGAGCATCTCCAGCTGCCCCCATCGGGCCTTTGCCGAAGACAAGTGCCTCGCCCATGGCTGTTCCCATTGGCCCAGCTGGGCCGCCGCCGCTCCCGTCCATGTCTCATCCTTCTCACATGACCAACCATCAATGGGGAGCTGATGCTGGACCCTTCCGTGATAGTGTGAAGGTCCCCCAGCACTGTGTGGCTCAAATCATCGGACGCGGTGGTGCCAATTTGATGAGTACTCGTAACACTACTAGATGCCACATTGAGGTGAGTCGCTGAGGCCACTAGGTGTCCGAAGTTTTACGTCTTAGTGCGATCAACGTACCAAAGATGAGGGTTACTCTTTCTTCCATATCGATGCGGAGACCAAGGACAGTCTGATGGTAATAAGGAATCATTCGCTGTAGCATCTTTGCTGACATTTAGCGTGGTGTTCGAGCCATTGAGCGACAGACTAAGCCAATGCACCCTCTTGAGGGGGAAGTGCAGCAAGTCGTCATTGTTCCAGACGAGCGCGTTGGTGACATCCTCGGGCCTCGGGGATGCGTTGTCAAGGTAAGCTTGGTGGAAAGAGTCGCAGTTGTTGTTGATGGCGTCCAGGTTATATCTGACCAGACCGGTGGTCGAATCGACATACAACAGCGTGGCCTCCAACGTGGCGAACCTCGCGAGTGCAGAGTGGTCGGAACGCCCGAGGAGGTTCAAGCTGGCATCCAGATGATCGAGGGCATCCGAGATGGGAGCATCGACGTCAAGTCTATAATCAGGGACTTTGAGGAGGCTAATCCAGCCTTCAGGCGCGAGCAGGAGATGCGGAACTCGGGAGGCGGGTGGATGTCGGGCGGCAAGGGGAATGGTCCTATGTGGGACAGCCCCTACGGTGCGCACAACTCGATGCCACAGCAACAGCAGCAGTCACACTATGGCTCTCAACCTGGCATGGATCAATGGTCACATCTCTTACCGGCATCAGGCCCGGTGGACAGAGCTGTTATTGATGTGCCTGCCGACTGCGCAGGGATGGTGATTGGTCGAGGTGGAGAGAATATTAAGGGTTTACAGGCTGAGTGTAGCCTATCTGAATGCCAGATAGAGAAGGGTATCGATCAGAGAACACCTCGTAAGATGACATTACAAGGCCCGGCAACTGGTGTGCAAGCGGCGCTCATGCAGTTGTCTATGAAGACCAACGGCAGGATTGTCACCATAGTCCAGCCGCAACACGGAGGGTATCAGCCTCAGCCGATGATGCAACAACAGCCACAACAACAACCCCAAGGGATGATGCCGCAAGGTTATGGTATGCAACAGCAGCAAGGCGGGTATAATATGGGTATGCCCTACCAGCAGCAGCAACAACCACAGCCGGCTCCTGCTCCTATGGACCCAATGGCTCAATACTACTCCCAATGGGCCAATTATCAGCAGCAAATGAATGTTAATAACCAGCAGAACGCCCAGGCGTGGAAGAACTACTACGCTTCAATTGGCAACCCCCAAACGCCTCCATACCGTGGCGGCCAGTAACTACGTCTCCTCTTCCTTCTTCGACTGCCGCTCGCATGCTCGGACATACTGGTCCAGAGGGTAAGTCTACTAAAGCGTTTTATAAAATTTGGTGACTATTATTAAGGTGACGGGCTGCTGCTGGTGTTGTTGTTGGCCTCCTCCTCGATGGTGTAGCAGCCTCTTGTTGGCGTCCTCCTCCTCCTTGCGTCGCGCTGCGTTCTCATCAGGGTCTCCTCGGGTCGGCTTCTCACAAGTTTTCGCTCTTCCCTCTATGGTTTGCCCTCCGCGTCTTTCGCCCAAGCTCTCTATCTCTCGCGTCGTTCAGATCAGACTCCTTACAACCGACCGATCGTCTCGTGTCCAGCCATGTAAGAATTCAGCTTGATCTCTCATCAAGTGAGTAAAGGGTCCACGACTGCTCATCTCGCTTTGTAGGACATCGCACCCGGTGCTGCTGCCGCTTGTCTTTGCGTTTCCGGCTTGTTCCGTGATGGTGCGTCTTGTTGCTTTTTCGCTGGTCATCGTTATGGTAAGGGCTCCTCCCCTCAATCTTCGCCGTGGACGATATCTTTCAGGTCCCCCTTATCGAGTTCGATCATTAATGTTTAGTCGGCTTTTGCCGAGCTGCCTGAGTGCCCCACTTTTCCTCGTTGCGTTGCATCAATCCGTCCAGTATCCTGTTCTTGAAGCACTCTCTGTGTGCTAGCTTCCCCGCTCTAGTCCTTCAACCTACCCCTATCCGCGGGCCCCCACCAATTCCCGTCACTGCAGTTTTCCGACTTCCTCGTCCCATGTTTTCCTCTGTGGTGCCGCGCAGCTCCGGTGCTGCCGCCGCTCCCCTGTCCCGTCTTGCCGCTCGGGCTTTTTCCTTCACTGCTCGCGTCTGGGTCGACAAGAACACCAAGGTCATCTGCCAGGTAGGATGCATTCATTGCATTTCAGCAGTCCGTCGGTTAGGGTTTGACCGGCAAGCAAGGAACCTTCCACACCGCGCAGGCGATCGATTACGGCACCAAGATGGTCGGAGGAGTTAACCCTAAGAAGGCCGGAACTACCCATAATGTTGGTGGAAAGGTAACCACGATTGGAGCTCAGGTTCGGCTTGGTGGTGGATTATATCACTTTAGGACTTGCCCATTTTTGCTAATGTGATGGAAGCGCGACAAGCTACAGGAGCTGACGCGACCGTCGTTTACGTTCCTCCTCCAGGTGCGGCCTCAGCTTGCTTGGAGGCCATCGAGGTAGACGTACTCTAGTCGTGGAAGTGGCTCATTTTGTTTCAGGCTGAGATACCGCTGTTGGTCTGCATCACGGAGGGCATTCCTCAGCATGACATGGTCAAGGTCAGTTGGTGACGCGAAGTTTTTCGGTAATTATCGCTATCAGGTTAAAGCGGCGCTGAAGATGGCTGGAGGCAAGACTCGGCTCATCGGCCCCAACTGCCCGGGCATCATCAAGCCTGGTGAATGCAAAATCGGCATAATGCCAGGATACATTCATAAGAAGGGCAAGATCGGAGTGGTTTCCAGGTGAGCGCTTCGGAGAACTCGAAGGTGAAGAAGCTGTGTGTTTTTGACAGGTCCGGCACCCTAACGTATGAAGCTGTGAACCAAACGACTGAGGTTGGTTTGGGTCAGAGCACCGTCGTTGGCATCGGCGGTGACCCTTTCAACGGTACCAATTTTATTGATTGTTTGGAGAGGTTCGTAGAGGATCCTCAAACCGAAGGTGACCAATCCTTCACCTGATACCGTCTATCCTCTTCATGTTCAGGTATAATTTTAATCGGCGAAATCGGAGGTGCTGCTGAAGAGGAGGCCGCTGAGTGGTTGAAGCAGCATAATAAGGAGAAGAAGCCCGTCGTCTCATTCATCGCGGGAGTAACTGCGCCGCCTGGACGAAGGTAGGTGTTCGAAAGCAAGTCTGTGGAATGAGAAAGTGCTCTTTAGGATGGGTCATGCTGGAGCCATCATTTCTGGTGGCAAGGGGACAGCTGCCACAAAGATCGCCGCCTTGGAGGACTGTGGAGCTAGCGTGGTGCGTTCACCTGCCGACTTGGGCGTTAGAATGCTCGAGATGTACAAGCAGCGTTACCCCGACAGATCGATATGATCGTTATATTCATCCCTACTTCATCATAAATGCTTATAATAACATTGTGTCTGATGATGCTCAACAGCAATAGTTTTTAGAAAGTGCTCTTGTGTCTTTAGAGACTATCAAGGTTATCAAAGATCTCCATTGAGGTTGAGTTGTTAAGAGTGAAGGTTATCGTGACAGACATACAAGCTTCAATAAACATACGATAAAGAACGCGTACTGCGAACGTATTCCGTCTAAAACGCGATGTGCTGTCAACTGGCGAATGCTTGCAAATTTCAATAACATATAGTGTGCGACGTGGAGGCCACATCATGCTCGCTAGCCATGAAAACAGTCAGGCTACACCTTACCGCTACCACCTTCAAAGTTGTCCCTTCTCCTGGAACCCTGATATATTAAAGTCCTTCTCGTCTGGTGTTTCGAAGTCACCAACGGTGACTTCAACGGTGTCACACATTTCGTCTACTGTCGTCGTCCAACCCTATCGCCTTGGGCTCGAATAGTCTCACGTGCTTTAAGAGGTATCCAACTGTCAGAGAGAATCTTGTTTAATAACGTCGTATTCGAAGCCCTATAAATGCTACCGAGCTTCAACCTGCTGTCGTTGGTCGTTCTGACAGTACTAGGCCGTACCAACGGTCAGGAACCCATTACCCAACCATCAGCAGATCATCCAACTTTCATGTCAATGAAGGGTAAGGCATTTCCAAACACGTAATCCAAATCCGACCATTACTGCATCTTGGTACTTTACGTTTTTTGAAAACCTTCGAGTTTTCTTCCGCCAGCATGGAAATAGGTGCTCTTCGATCCCTCATCATTTCTCAGTCCGGCCACCATATGCTCGCTGTTACCAATTTCAAGTATGTTACAGTTGTAGATAAAGTTCGCATGATATTCCTTTCAGCAAATTCATCAGAATTATCGCCCCATAGAAATTGAAGGACAACGAAGACACTGAAGATTCGCATACTAGATCGTCACCGCGACCAGAAGAGACACCTGGAAGTCTTGGACAATCGCCAATTCCGGTAGTTGTCCGTATTGAATACAAGGATATGAGTATCAAAGCATAGTCCCAGGGAATAGAAGTTGAGATCTGCCATCCTCGCGACGCCGGTGACAGTCACTATTCGCCAACCATTGCATCCGAAGCTGAAGAGCACTCAGTTGCACAGGCTCAACAGACGCAGCATTCGACTTGTCCTTTTTTCTCTCCGCGCTAACTTCGATCATGAGATTTCACTACAGGATACCACCATATCTAAAGATGTATCAGAGGTGCAGGGAGATGCCTTTATAAGCCATTGACGATAAGACATAGCAACAAAACACGCAACACACATGAAAAAATATGAAGTTGGACGACCTTACTCTGAAAAGTGCACCGATGGGCAAACTGAAGTGATTCACCGGACTCTAAACTTGGACGTCAGCTCGTAGTGTTCTGGGAGCGGTCAAGTGAAAACACAAGGAAACTCTCAGTAGAGGGTCCGGCCCGACTTGGCTCGCGAAAGCAGTGCATAAAGTAGAGAAGACTTATCCCAAGGGAAGAGATCTTGTGACAAGCCGCCACCACCTTCCAGCATTATGCCGCGCAACTTGTACTGCCGCGCCAACGCTATCTTATCAACGAGACGGGTCTGGGAGAAGAAGTAATAGCCACCCTGTGTAGTTTTGTTGAATATAACTGATCCATTGCCCTTGGGGTCAGCGTTGTAATCGTAAACCATAAGAGAGTATCCGGTATCCGAAGAGAAATACGTGGCTCTAGCGAGAAGGGGTACCTGAAGAGTCGGACGAAAAATGACCCTGAAGCAGAATTACTGTAGTTGAACTATATTGTAAGTTGACATACAAGTTGATCAGTAAACATATACACTCAGACAATTCTTCACCTGTAAAATAATGCTTCCAGGTTTTGCTCCAGCGATGGTAGCATTCTTGATTGCTTTTTTGGCGTAGGTGTCCGTGTTGAATACCGGGGTCTGGTCATCGTATCTGGGCCGTAGCGCAACGAAGTTGAGGTCAGCGATCCTAGCGAGGCCACTATTGTTCACCACTTGCCAATCGTCGCATCCGAAACTGAAACCACACGATCGTTATGCAGTGAGCAGCGCCATTTGAAGTGCAAGGGTATCTCTGGTTGAAGACTCAATGACACTGAGCAAGCGCTCACCTTAATGCAGATATCAAGTTCAATTTCCTCAAAGCCGGGAAGACCTTCTTCAAACATCTCAACTGGGTCTCAGTTAGCAGGGGACCAAACGCGAAGCCGGTGACGTTATACTTCTTCAGAAAACTCCGAGCACTCCCCATGAAAATGGTCTCGTCAAAGAGTTCAGTATCAGAAATCTCTAGCCAGGCCAGAATAGACCCACGTTTGCCTTTCACCTTCTGAGACAAGCTAGAGAAAGCCTTCTCCTTCCAGGGCGGATCGAAGGGGAAATCTTGTATGATTCTACTATCATTCAATGCATATCCACCAAGCATAAAGCTTCGGCCTCCAATGTCCAATATCCTGTTGAAATAGGACTCCCAGGTATAGTCCGGGTTCTCTGGGCACAACGTGCTGTTTGTGCAGAATGGGGCCTCCTTAATGACCCAGGGACTGTCAACACCTTTGTACACTTCCAAATGGCTAGCAGCCGCGAATATACTGACGGAGAGGATGTACGCACTCATCAGCATTAGGAAGGGTCGCATTGGAGTGATGTGACAATTGTGCCGGGAACTCATCAGCCGGCATTGCTCTATAGCCAATATGCTATTCCCCTGCCGCGTAGAGGCAACATGCGCCATAATGGCGCACAAACTAAGCGTAACAACTTTGCTTCTGAGTCTCATCAAAACTGGGGGGAGTCACGGTATTTATAGCCATACCGTACTTTGAACCGTGAATCGTTTTTGAAACAGTTTTTAACTCAAGTCAATCAGTACTCCTCGGTCATTACTCTTTGTACGCGCGCTTATCGCCTGGTTTCGAAGTCACAAGGGCAAACTGTCTCCCTCGGCCCCGCGTTCCTCAACAGTATTCACCCGTTTCCTCTTTTCTGTACAATCCGATCACTCGTGAAAGAGATCTGTATCGTGTTCCCGAGCCCCTGTTCCTATAATGCTCGAAAAGACGAGCTAGAACTAGATTTTCCTTCCATACTTTTGTAGCGCCGGCGGCCTCGAGTGTTCCCCGCGGGCACTTCGCCATTCTCTCCCCGTCCGTTACCAAGTACTCGATGCTGAGCTGCACAGTGCTGACGATGTACAAGGTACTCCGACAGATCGATATGATCGTTATATTCATCCCTACTTCATCATAAATGCTTATAATAACATTGTGTCTGATGATGCTCAACAGCTATAGTTTTTAGAAAGTGCTCTTGTGTCTTTAGAGACTATCAAGGTTATCAAAGATCTCCATTGAGGTTGAGTTGTTAAGAATGAAGGCTAGCCATGAAAACAGTCAGGCTACACCTTACCGCTACCACCAAGGTGATGCCTTCTCCTGGAACCCTGATATATTCGAAGGAATTAACTGGAAAGTTATACTTGTGATATAAATCCATTGTCAAGAAGCGTGCGTTATAGATGATATGTACTGTAGCTCTCCTATTCAGAGAGCTTTCAGACAGTTTTTACGTCTCCATTCTGGTCAAGCTGTCGGTGCGACCCACGTTTCTCCGCAGAGAACTAGCCCGACACTACAGATTAATTCACGGCACAGGGTTCACTAACCACTAACAGTTAATTGACAACACGTTACTGTCGGGAGCTAGATACTAGGCTTCTGACGCTAGTAGCTTACAAAAGGCATGCCTTTATCTTCCACTGAAAAAACTGGTGTAGTTGTCACATAATCATTATGTGCCACGTTTTGTGGCTCGCACTTGTTAGATACTCCATATTTATCAGAGAGAGGTCAAGCGCGGGCGCTCATGAGTTTAGCAATGCGTGGACTCTGAAGCTCTCCTGATGTTCGTTGCCAGTGCATAAAAAAGGGAAGACTTATCCCAATGGAAGAGATCTTGCGTGAAGCCGGCGCCACCTTCCAGCATGATGCCGCGCAGATTATACTGCTGCGCCAATGGTATCTTATCAACGAGACGGGTCTGGGAGAAAAAGTAATAGCCATCCTGTGTAGTTTTGTTGAATATAACTGATCCATTGCCCTTGGGGTCAGCGTTGTAGTCGTATACCATAGAAGAGTAACCTTCATCCGAAGGGAAATCCGAGCGTCTAGCGAGAAGGGGTACCTGAGAGTGAGACGCAAGATGCTCCAGGAGGGCAACGACATTATTAGTTAATGCACAGCGTACACTCGGCACATCTTTTACCTGTACGATCATCCCTTCAGGTTTTGCTCCAGCACGGGTGGCGTTATTGATTGCTTCTCTTGTGTAGCTGTCTGTGTTGAATACGCGGGTCAGATCTTCATATCTGGGCCGCAGCGCAACGAAGTTGAGGTCGGCGATCCTCGCGAGACCACTGGCCTCTACCGCTTGCCAATCGTTGCACGAGAACCTGGGAACCACGACTAATAAAGCTAAGCCACTACGCGGAAGCAGAACTATGAGTAGGGCCGCAGAGAGTCCTCGACTACCAATTATATACTCACGCGAGTGCCGATGTTAAGTGCAATTTTCTCAAAGCCTCGAAGAACTTTTGCAAACTCTTCATCTCGATCTCAGCCAGAAAGGGGCCAAAAGAAAAGCCACTCACTGGATACTTGCTCACGAAGTCCTGAACGCTTTCCACGAAAATAGGCTCGTTGAAGTCCCTGGTGTCAAATATCTCCAAACGGGCCAGAATTGACCCCCCTTTGGCTTTAACCTTTTCAGACAAGCGCAAGAAATCGGTCTCGTTCCAGGAGGTGGAAAAAAGTTGTAAAATTCTGCTCTCGTCCAACGCATATCCGCCAAACACGAAGCTCTGGCCTCCCAAGTCTAACACCCTGTCAAAATAGGAACCCCAAGTATAGCCCGGATTGTCAGGACAAAGCTTTTTGTTTGAGCAAGACGGGGACTCTTTCATGACCCAGGGGCTGTAAACATCTTTGTAGAAATGCAAGTGGTTAGCCGTAGCCAGTCCACCGACAGAGAGAATGTATGCAGTTGTCAGCATTAGTAACGGCCGCGTCGGAGGATAGAGCACGTTGTGGCCGAAAGACTGGGAACTCATCAACAATCAGTCTTCTATAGCTAATATACTAGTCTCCCTCTCGCATGGGGGGGGGGGGTGCGCCATAATGGCACGAACTTGGCAAAAGATTAACCGACAATGTTGCTCCTGAGCCAAAGCGAAGGTGACACATGCTAGTTCTTATTATAAGTTGTGATTAAAGATTAGTTATCAGTTTTGGTAATTCAGCGTTCTTCCGGTAGTCCTCGCTGTACTTGTGCTCGTGGTGGCGCGCGGCCAAATCATAGAGCAAGCGATCTGTCTCCCTCGGCCAGGCGTTTCCCAACAGTAGTCCCCTGTTCTCATCTTTCTGCGCGATCCGCTCACCGTTCAAGGACAAGTGTATCGTGTTCTCGAGCCTCTGTGGCTTCCGTGCTCTATTTGAAGAACTAAAACGAGATTTCCCGTCCATACTTTTGCAGCGCCGGTGGCTCCGAGTGTTCCTTGCGGGAGTTTTTTTCAATTCTCTCCCCATCCACGCCCAGATCTAACTCAACGGATCCGGCAGAAGTCGCGACAAAGTTTTTTGCCACTAGGCTCAGACGTTTATCTTGAGCTTATGCATACTAAATTATAACTCTTGGTAGTAACTCAACATTCAGGAAGTTCAAGTGAGAATTCCTATCTCACACAACAATCTTTTCAATCCATTTTTAAGTCAGCTATTATCAAACACTATCTACATCAAGTAAGAAAACAGATTACAGAGTTGGTGGTGGTGCAGGTGGTACATATCGCTGATTACACAACAACAACAGCGCCTGATGGGACTTCCCCCAAATTCTTGGGAAACATCCGAGGCAAACAACAACAATGATGATGATATGTAGCGCACAGACGGCCGACACAGGCCCGTGAAATGCAGTATTCAGGGGCCTTTAATAGTAACTAGTAGTAGTCTATCATTAAGGCCAATCGCCATGTAAGGGAAAACACAAGATTAAAATATTCATCATGGTGGCTATATCGAGTGGTATATTCGACAGCACCATAAACAACAACAACGAAGGAAGAACGACTGAGCCTGATATCACCACAACTTCTAAACACCATCGGCAAATTTATACAAGGGAGCATGCGCTCATAAGATAGAATAGCATTAGCGATGCTATAAGGGAGGAGGAGGGCTGCCACCATCAACAGACAGTCGCACTTATCATCATTAGCATGATCACCACACGGACTCGTTCGAAAGGTAGCACTACTACCCTACATCAGGGAGGAGGTGTCATGTTACAGGCATTCAGAAGGGTCGAGCGTTATTAGTATTTCCAGCTGGATTTGGGGCATACAACTGACCAGCTCCCGCGCTAACTTGTCGTTGAACACCGGGAGGATTTGCAGCAGGCGCAGTATTGCCCATCATCATGGCTTGATAAGGATTAGGCATAGCTCGGACGCCTCCAGCCGCCGCCGCAGCAGCAGCAGCATTCATCATTTCAAAGGACTTCTGCGAAGAGCCAGCTACAGACATGTCGCCTGTCGCCGATGCTGCTGCTGGGACTGGTGGTGTGCGACTTTGGTACGCCAAGGGATCCATGGGGGCCCCATTCGGAAATGCAGGAGGCATGACGGCCATCGGCGGTGCAGTGAATGTAGCCGGAGGAGTTGCTGGGCGCTTGGGCACGGTATTGCCGAAGCCAACACGTACCGGTCTCGGCGGATGTCCCACAGGCCTGAAAGCGAACAACATTCCCCACGCAACTCGAGCCGCGATTTCTTACTTCGCATGAGCACGGCAAAGCGTTTCGATAGCATTGTCCAGACTCACACACTGTACAATCGCCATGTGATGCTGCTCGTTGAGGAAACGGATACCAGTGTACTGGCAACCTGACGCATCCAACAACTGACGGAGATCCTAAAACAAGAGCAGTGCTGCTTCCAGATCCTCGAACTTCAGCGAAGAAGAGCCTACCTCTTCTGTGGTTCCATGAGGCATATTAGAAAAATACAAACTGGAGCTCGGAGGGAACGGCCGACTCGTTTGATCGGGGCGGTGACGAGCGTACAGGTAACTTTGGCTGGTATAGTCTCGGCTAAGTCGATCGGCTTCAGTCTGTTCAGCTCCTAAAAACACCAGCGATCATCACCAGCGCCGGCCGCAACGACCGTCTCACCTGGTGGAGGGATCGGCGGCAACTCACGGCCACCTTTACTCATCTCCATAGTCAACTTGTTACCGTGCAGTCGGATGCCCTTCAAATGGGCAATAGCGGTATGGCACTCTCCAACGGTTTGCATTTGCACCTGAAATAAAATATAAAACATCATCTTCCACATATTCTCGATTTTTCTACCAAAGCACTGTTCCTCGCTTTATACATGATCTTAACCTTTACGACGTTACCGTAAACCGCGAAGAGCGCCGCAAGGTCATCCGGGGTGGTATCATTCTCATTCAAACCGAGAACAAAAACAACCGGTGTGGCGGCGACTGAATGAAACCAACACAAATGACATCGGTCAATTTACGTTTATATTTTCTTACCTCCATTGACACCGCGTTGCTGAGGACCGAGTAAACCAGATCCCGCCATTGCACCAGGAGGGCCACCTGACCGGAGAAGGAAATGAGCAATTACCAAGTTGAGCGCCTCTTACTTGGCAGGCTTGGATTGGTGTAGTCCCAAGAACGTTCATTGTTGTATTTAACCTCTAATTTGTTTAACTCGGAGAACTGCACGCGTATGGTGTTGCAGTGCGTGAAGATGTTCTGCCCGTCCAACTGGCTTTTGGCGGCCACTGAAAAATGAAAAACTGATAAAACGGCAACCCAGTGACGACCTACCGGCCGACTCGAGAGTGCTCATCTGGATGAGACAATGAGTGGCATTGCCGCGAGTGAAAATGACAACCTTCTCCAAAGCATTGTAGCGACTCATCACCTGACGCCGAGGTAGAATAATACCACGGATGCGCATCTGTCTACTAACCTGTGCAATCATGGACACGTTCACAGGATAGACCACATTGGTGATGGTGAACAAAAGGATGCGGTTCGGCGGGTGAAGATCGGGGTACTAATGGCAAAATAGGATAGCGAAATTACTACCACATCGTCCTTACTCTTCTGCCGGTGATCTCGGTAAAGCGAGATATCGCGAAGTCCAAGCGCTGGCCGTCGATGGTTAGGGGATTGGCGCTGTAGTAGGCGTGACATCGACGAGCCTCGGTCTCGTTCTCAAACTCGATGAATCCATGTCTCTTGTCACGAAGAATCAGTATATTCGTAACTCGACCGAAGGACTGGCAGTAGGCGACGAGATTCTGCTCGCTGAGGGACATGGGGATATTGCGGACATAGAGCACCTGACGAGATTGCCGCATCCAACGAAAACTAAACATATTCGAAATGCACCTTGCTGTTCCCGTGAGATGCCGCGGATGAAGCCGGGGAGGAGGCAACTTGGTAACCCATGGAGCCATTCGACTGAAAAGATGCCACTCTGAAAAACACACATCGATCAAAGCTTACCGGCAAGGACGCAGCGGCCATAGTGGGCGTGGCAGTGGTGTTGACGGTCGCATTGCCCGGAGTAGAGTTCGGCACAGTAGTGCTGTGCGGGGAGAAGTCAGCACCTGATCCTACCACCTGCTGCTGGTAGGCCTTCTGGTCATTCGCAGGCGACGAGGTCCCCGTCGCTATACTAGCGGGAACACCTCCCGCCGCAGATGGCCCAACCTTGGCTTGCTGCTGCTGCTGATCCGGAGACACAGTCGGGGTTGTGGTTGAGGATGATGATTGGTTATCAATGTTTGCAGACATGAATATATAGTATGGTAAATGTAGTCAAATAGACAATAACGGACTTGTTGATGTTCTTGTGGTTGGTAGAGTATAACTACTTCTTGATGAGGAGGAACTGGTACAAGTTACTGTGCACAACGGTAAAGCGTAAAGTTAGTCGCAAAAAAATAAACAGCAGTTGTGACAGTGAATTCTGTTTGAAAAAAAACAATGACTCGATTCGAAGGCGCTTCTTCTTAGTAGTAGCGGCGATGACGAGGAGGAGGCAGACAAGAGTTTAGAGAAAGGAACCCAAACAGTCTGAAAAACGAATAACTGCTGCTGCTGCTGCCGCCGCCCAAAACCGACGACCCCCTGTTGCCACTAGCGCGGAGATTTGCCTTAGCTAAGAAAGAAAGCCTCGAAAAAAGGGGGCATCACACTCAACCGTATAAAGACAACGAACGAATCGGCAGCAGCAATCGGAAGGAAATGCCAACGACCGCCCATCAAAGAGCGCGAACCTGAGATGTAAGTTACCAAAAGGAAGCCTACTACTAGAACTACCAACTTTTTCTAGCACAACGGGGACAGAATGGCCAGGCGCAACACAATCGGTGGTTGAAACAGATAGCACAGCGACGCTACTGCCGTTAGACAGTCCCACGCTAGTAAAAGATATCTTTTCAGCAGCACCACCGTAAATCGAATTGTCCTTGGGGGCGCAGGGTTGCGCTATTTTTTTGCCTGCACGCATGCGTCTGATGGGCAGATGTTTCTGCAGAGGTTAAATTCGGTAAACGCTCTTCGTACGCCACTTGTACTCTTTCCAACACACCATTCTTAAAAAGCTACTATCAAATTACACTTGCTGCTCGAATGCTCCCTTCTGTCGCCTGCTCCGCCCGCGGTCGATACTGTTCGTTCATTAATATTTCACTATTACTCGAGCTTGCACTGAGGCCGAAAGAGTAACCCTAGAGCACCTATCACTGACCAGTGGTCAGTGACCACTTCGGCGGCAGTAAGGTAATTTACAATGGCAGATCATGCTACTTAACCCCTGATACTCTCATGCTTGACTGTCATATATCTCCTGCACAACGCAGCCAGGGACCGTTGTGTTCGAGAAGGAATGACTTAGACGTTTCTTTCTCCCTCGGCATTTGCCGAAATTCCCACTAGAGCTAGGCACTTGCAGCACCTTCCACGAGGCTAGACCTAGCCTGAAATGCGCAACACTCGCTTTCCAGCGGAAAACATGTATCTTCAAGAGTCATCCACGACTCGTAGAGTTCGGCTTGCAGCAACCAACGGAAGCAGCACTTTGAGTGCATCAACTGGGATCAACGAGTGCCTAGGCTGATCGATTAGCGTCTGAACATCAAGAATCAAGGTATCTGTGAATTAGAGCTAGGCTCAGCTTAGTATTAGGCTGCTGCCATTTCTCACACGATCATCATCATCACTAAACACTACCATTTAGACCACCCCCTTTATTACATCCCTTTTCCCTCAACAATCGCTGTTCTATCAAACTAGCAACATCTCCACCATTCTGATCTGCCAATCTAATACTACCAGAACCTCCTTCGCCAACATAACATCGAGGACAAGACACGTTCCGAAGCATGCGCTGTAAAGCCCAGAGGTCCGTAACATTATCCACTTTTCAGGAGTAAAGGCTGACCCGTCTCCAGTCAGCCGCTGCGCAATGTTGGGATATTATGGAGCCTTAGGCGACATCCTTTCCCTAATACAAAGAGATACAATGCCCCTCCTCCTTCTCCCCAGTATATGCTTTAATTAACATGACTCAACAAAAGGCTTATAACCAGGCAGGTCCACAGACGAACTGGAGGAGATCAATTCGCCGCCATCATCATCAAAGTCTCACACTGGGTTGCCTCAAAATATCCTTACATCCTTCACAGCAGCATACTATAACTATTATTATTATTACCGCCGCCACCGCGACATTACAGAGCTTGCCGAACTCCACAATAAACCTTGCAAAGGCTAACATCAGGCAAGGGCAACGATATAATAGTGAAAACTAACCGTAACACCACCGCCGCTGCAGCAGCCGCAGCAGCAGCAGGAGTAGAGAAAACGCTGGTAGAGAGAGTCTGACTGTAAATTCGTGCACTAACGAAGACACGCTAAAGAAGGTATCATAGCTCCAAGCATGCATTTGTTAGCGCTAATACCTCATGTCAGAGTAAGAGAACGTCTTATTTTAACCGGCACCAAAATTAAATTCTCAACTGTCCTCATACAGCGGTATAGATATCATAACTGGTACCAGCTGTTATCGTCTTTTAATAATAAGATACTCTATGCGCGCCTTCTGTAACAAAGCGCTTATCACCATGTGACGTCTACAAATAATAAGGCAGCAAATAATGACCGATAGAGACAATATATAAAAATAACACCAGTACGGCGGCTGCCACCAGTTAGAAGTTCTGATTCCCTCCTGCTTGCTGTTGCCTAACGCTGGCGAGCAGCATCTCCGGCCCTACGCCACCCGAAGCCTGCTGCATATTGTGCTGAGAGTGAGATCTTCGACTGCCGCCGGGGCTCGGACCAGTCACACCATGGCCAAAGCCAATACGGCATGGTCTAGGAGGGTTACCAACCAACCTAATATCCAACTTACACATCATCATCTTCATCACTCAACACTTACCTCCCGTGAGCCCGGCAGAGCGTGGTGATAGCATTATCAATTGTCAAGCACTGAACAATAGCGATGTGGTGCTGCTCGTCCAGAAATCGTATACTCGAGAACTCGCAGCCGACCGAACTCAGCACGTTGGCCAGATCCTGAGGGGCGTCATTTCCCAACACTTTGAATAATCCGCCGGCTACTTGATCGCTGCAGTTGTCCGGCATATTGGAAATGTGTAGACTGGTACTTGGCGCGTATGGTTTGGTCATCTTGTCTGCTCTATGGCGACCGTAAAGATTCCCTTGAGACGAATAGTCCTTGGTAAGCTGCTCGACTCCAGCGCGGTTTGAGGGTGTACCTGCTGCTGACCCCATCCCGACACCATCCCTGCTCCTCCTCCTCACTTGGCGGTATCGGTGGTATATTGCCTCCCTTGCTCATCTCCATGGTAAGTTGGCAACCAAACAGCCATACGTCTTGAAGATAGGATATAGCTGTCCGGCACTGCTGCATATCTTGCATTTGAACCTGTTTCGCACTATACAGATAGGAAACGCGACCGAGTGTTGAGAGGTCACGTGGAACGGATGGCAAGAAGATAAAGTCCTACTGATACGTGCCATAACAGCTGTGTGTTAAAAGGTCAAAAGCCTATACTATTATATATAATATATTATTAAGACTAATATCATTATATACGTCATCGATATTGATACTCAAAGATGGTGGCCTCAGATATGATACCAGGTACTATTTATAACAGGGACGCTTCATCCCACCACCACCACTGCGACCACATTAGCCACTCCCTTACCAGAGCCGTATGCCTTGCCTTGAACATGATCTTCACTCTAACTACATTCCCATACACTGCAAACAACGCAGCCAGGTCATCAGGTCTCGTCTCCTGTTCGTTTAAGCCGTGTACAATCACCACTGGTGCGGCCCCTGACCAACACCGCATTAGTAGCACCAACATGTCGCTACGGAACTACCCGCAGCGGTCGGTGTTCCAAAGCCAGCAGCTGTAGCCAAGCCCGCATTCCCTCCAGCGCTCATACTCGCCTGAAGAGCCGCGGCGGCAGCAGCCATGGCAGCCGAAGGATTCTAAAAGAAGCAACGGTAATGGGCCATTTATTATATTATTATTAAGCGAAGCGTAGCAGGACCACGAGCAGTATTAAAGCTCGAATACGAACTGGCAAAGCGAAACTACAAAGAAAGATTTCCGCTTGCTCTTCCTCACGATGCTTGCCGAAAACGCTTGAAAACTATCCTATATTCGACGCGGTAAATTGATTCCAAATTGGCCCGTTTAAAATAACAAACCATCTAAAACTAGCGCAATAAGCCCGAAGATGATCAGGCCTCTCATCGCTTCCTTACCTGCAGGTTAGCCTGGGATAAAGCATTCATCGCCTGTACGTAGTTAAAGTTGGCCATAAGGTTGGCAGGTGATTGTCCACCAGCCGCGCCGCTCAGCAATTGCTGTTGGTGCGACGGTGTCAGCGTGCTCGGACCGGGACCGGCTGAGTCGGAAAACTGTCCGACATGGCCAAGAGGACCCAACTCACATATCAAACTGGGGTTTGTGAAGTCCCAACTTCTTTCGTTGTTCTGTTTTACTTCCAGTTGAGGCAAGGAGGAATACTGTACCTTTATAGTGTTGCAACCAGCGTATATATTTTGCCCGTCTAACTGGGCCTTGGCGATATCTGACAATCGACAAACGACTGCGTTCTTTAGAATGCCACAAAGCCCCACTTGCGGTCTCCAGATCGGCCAGCTGCACCAAAGCCTGCACGGCATTGCCGCGATTGAATACAATCACCTTCTCGAGGCCACCGAATTTATTCATCACCTAGCAGTGAGGAGCTTCGGCTACTCGGCATCGAAGTCTCAACTACTTGAGAAATGACGTCCACGGTCACCGGGTAAACGAGATTCGTTATTGTGAAGAGTAGTATATGATTGGGTGGGTTGGAGTCGGGGTCCTAAGAGCTCAATAACGCCTGCTACAACGAGCCTTCGTCTATACCTTCCGTGCAGTTATCTCGCTCCTACCGGAATAGGCGAACTCCAATCTGTGACCGGTCACTAGAAGGGGGTTCGCATTGTAGTAGTTATGACACTTCACCGCCGAAGATTCGTCCTGACTTCCACAATCGATCGACGACGACCATGCGGGCCTCTGAACTCACCTCAAACTCGACGAATCCATGTCTCTTGTCTCTGAGCAGTAAAATGTTAACCACTCTTCCGAAGGTAAGGCAGTAGGCGATGATATCTTGCTCGGTCACCGACTCAGGGATATTGCGAACATAAAGGACCTGCGGATGATGATGCGTCTGCGGTCTGAAAGGATTGAACTAATGACATGAAAGCTTACCTTGGATGGCTGGTGAGCAGGCTGGGATGGTGACGCACCGCCATCCTGAGAATGCAAATCACAGTGACCAGTGGCATCCTTAGGCTTACCCTATTGGGGCTCTGACCACCACCGTTGGCATCGAGCTCGTGCGTAATACTGCTAGTAGGCAACTGAGGCGGAGTGGATTTGGTAACATTCAATGGTTGTTGGTCATCTTCGGGTTGTTGTTTTTCAGACATGATTGCTTCACTTGTTCTTCTTTTGGTTATCAGACTGCACTTGGTACTTTATGGGAAATTAGAAATACCAAACAGATAACAATAAGTTAGTGGTAAGGAGGAGGAGGAGGAGTCCAACAAATGAAAGAAGGAAAAAGAGGAGCGTCTGAAAAGAAGGAAGCAAAAATCGAATTAACTTGGGCCGATGAAATTATCGTTCCTTAAAGACATCCAATCACCATCCAACCCTCACTTCTGCCGCCTATCGGTCGAAAGCCAGCCTGGCTTGATAGCGTTCAAGACCTGCGCGCGAAAGGTGAACGCGAACACTGCATTGTTATTAGCGCACGCCCTTCTAATCGATTTGGGCTTCGAGCGACATAGTTGTCACCGAAATGTTACTATAGATTATACTGCATAGTGGTAGGAAGTTATCTTCAGGTCGAATAGGGTGGTATCTTAGGTTGAAGCTAGGATTGAGTGGAAGTATGCAATCTCTATTATAGTAACTTATAACATATAAAGGGGTCACCAGCGATGCAATTGCTGTGATATCATCCGATAGGACTATTCGGTGCAAATATGTCCCCCGCGTCTCTGCCACCGCTACCTGACATCACCTTACCGGAGCACGCCTTCGATGTTCGATTTCATCCAGCTGAGCAACTTGTAGCTTCGGCGACAATTTCAGGCGACATTCTTTTCCACACGTGGGTGCACGCATCAACCTAAGATTCTTCTCAAGTCCGCAGATACGATCAAGATTCCCGCGAGGTCGAAAAGGTGGGGCACTTCCACACTCATCGACAAAGCTGTCGAACAGTTCGATGGCAGCCAGTGCGAGGCGACTGGATAATGACAGGATCGGCGGATGGAACGTAATAGTTTGCTCTACCAACTTTCGCCTTGTTAAAGATACTGCATTAAACAAGTAAACAATGATTATAAGGTGGATATGATTGCCCGACGGCCAAGTGTGAAAATGGGCAGATGATCCACTGGAAGTCGGGGACCGATTCTCCGCTGCTGAATTTTAATTTAATCAGTTTTAGTGGCCAAAAAAGTCCTTCTCGCCCTCACCGTGTTTCTGGCCCCTCAGAGTAGCGCAGAACGATCGATCCGGTCAGCGACTTTGGCAGTCCTCGAAGATGGACGCTGGCGTCTCTACCTTCGAAGTAGTCAACGAAACAGGCTTAGCTGTTGCAGGATCGGACGAGGGTCAGATTGTAGGTTTTGATCCGAGAATAAAGGGGAAGAATAGTAATAAAGTGGTCGGGGAAATTACCGAGCCTACGGGCTTCCCAAGTTCATGTCTTCTGAGATATCGTCTTCGCGGGGCCTTTGTGAAATTGCGATTTAGACGTCTCGCGAGTAGCGTGTCTTGATGGATGAATACCTATACTGGCACTGTGTGTGAGTCTATTCTTATTCTACTCTTCCGTGTGATCGGTCTTGGCCTGGCTTTCCGAATTCGCTTCTTCTAGGCGCGGTGGTGAAGTTCGGCGATGAGGATCGCCAAGAGGACTTCATCACTCAGTTGCTTGTCGAGAATGACGGGAAGTCGTTGCTGTCCACTTGCGGTGATGCAACCCTCGCCTGCTACGACTTAAGATTCAACAAGCATAAGTTGAAGGCTATGAGCGACTCCCAGGAGAGCGAGCTCCTGTCGATGTGCATTGTGAAAGAAGGCAAGAAACTGCTCACTGGTGACCAAAACGGAGTAGTGGGCATCTGGAACTATGACTTCTGGGGTGATGTGCGGGACAGAATCACCCACATGCAGAATGTGACGTCGATCGACAATATGATTGCTTTGGACGACTCGACGGTTATTTGTGGGGGAGGTGACGGATACGTTCGCGTTTTCACGGTTTTCCCGAACGCTGTCCGTGGGGTTCTGGGAGGGCATACGGAGGCTAGCACGGGCAAGGTGATGGCCGCAGAGATTGAGGGCATGCATGCTGACCTCGATGAAGGATTGGTGGCGACGGTCGGACAGGATTACCGTGTGAAGTTTTGGAAGGTCGAGGATGCTCTAAGAATGGCGAGAGGCGAGGGGAAGGAGTCTGACAGTGAATCGGATGAGGAGGAAGGACCGAAGGAAAAGCTGACGAAGGCAAAACGACAGAAACTTAAACGAAAGGCGGCTCAGGTCGGCAAGTTGAAAAACACGGCGAGCGTCAACGCGAAAAAGGCGAACACGAAGGCCTTCTTCCGCGACCTTGACGACCTTTAACGTTCTCTACGTACTTTATACTGGAAGTGTTTGGTTACTCAATTTTAAGGGAGTTACGACCGCAGTTGTTGTTTGGGCAGCGATGACGTCGTTTAGTCCAGCGGGTGCCTCAGGGGTGACAGAAGGGGTGAAAGAATTCAGAGAACCGAGAATGATCTTGTCTTTGCGCAGGCCGTTCTCATACCTCAACCCAGTGCTCGAGATATTGTCAACCAGTCTATAATATTGCGGAGATCAATATCTCATACGGGCTTACCACCGGGAACGTTCGGTGAGATACCGTGGAGTGTCGCAGGACGGCAGCGATAACGGTTTGAGGATAGGTCCGAAAATGGCGCAACGTCGAGTGACGGAACACAAGGAGACAGAAAGTAGACCATATCGTTCACGCAAAAGTAGGCGATTTTCGAAAGATCTCGGATCGATAGTCCGAGCTCAGGCTTGTCCAAGGACCCCCACAGCGGAGCTGTTGATCACTTACTGTATCTTATCGAACCACCAGTAACCGCGCGCAGTGTCGAGGAGTTCAGGCTGCAGTTTGGTGTGTTACTTGACACATTAAGGGAGCTGGAGGTAAGAGTCATCGAGGGAATGCTGGAGAATTGAGTTCAGATGAGAGACGAGGATAGATCGCAGGCTCTGCGGGAATGTAACCGATTGAAAGCTCGATTGAAGGGGGAGACGCTTTATAGGAAGGAGCTTGGCGCGGCACGGGAAGGCTTATGTGAAGAGGTGCAGTCACTGCAGGATGACGATCTTAGTGACGACCTGGCTGCAGTTGAGAAATCGACATGAACTCCTGAACAGTCGGTTGAGGAGTTTAGAGAAGGTGGAAGATGCCATACAGTCCGCAACAGAGTCGAACGAGAGGCTTCGGGAAAGTATACGGAAGACCGATGCCGAGATCGGAAAGACGCAGAAAATCGTAACTGCCAAGCTGACGCTGGCGTCGTCGAGGTTTCCTGGCAGGATGAAAGTTATCGCCGCCGAGCAGCCGAACTGTATAAGGAGATAAAGAGGCTGGTCGATAATGGGGATAGCGACGTCGCTTCAGCAAGCGGCGTCACGTCACGCTCAATGTGAGTTCACCAAATTTTGTCTTGTTATTCCTCGAGCACTGCTGTTCATCATGTGGCGAGTATCTGGTGCAGGTCCTCTGAGAAGAGTTCAGAGCCTCCCCGAATGAGCATCATCTCTAATATGCTTCTAGACGCCGATGGTGACTCAACTGACGGCCAGTCGTCCGATTATTCGGCGAGTGAAATCTCATTAGAGCTGGCGCCTCGTAAAGTGGAAGTCGTAAACTTGTAGAACAGCAAGAAAGCAGTTGCGCTTTTCTGACCTTAATTGGTATCTTTTACTCCGAGGCTTACGCCTTGATACCTTGTCGCTCCGTCATGTCGTCCATTCAACATGACATTTGTTGTCTTTTTTATTCTGTCCCGCTTTGTGTTATTGCAGTAGTGGAGCTGGTATGTTCGGCTAGGCCAACTATTCCTACCGGTGCCCCATGGTTTGCGCTGTGATCGCCACACAATTAAAACCGTGTAATGTTCTCAGAGGAGCTAATCAGTATTGTCGACCATGCTTGATCGAATGATCTATGTTAAGGCCTTCCATCGCCGATCTGTACGTTTGGTCGGCAGGGTTTACGCTGTGAAGTTGATGCTTCGGAACTCCAACGATTAGCTACGGCTTAATAAGCTATAGTGCTCTCGTTACCAAATACCCCTCACGAACCCAAAGTCTGAAAAGCGGTCTATTTCGCCACAAACTCGAGCCAAGCTCGTTGGTAATGTGATCGACGCGACTACCCACCGAGACTCGGTGGGTAGTTGCATTGCAAATGCAGATCTAGCACGATCTAGCTTACACAGACATTTATCTGGCAACACGAGTGGACGAATGAGGGATCGACTCCGGCTCGAGCTGTACTTACAAGCACTCGGGCTTACCAAATAACAAGTGAGACCACCTAGTGAGACGTATATCGAATTAAATTCGTATTCGCACATTTCTGACAGCGCATCGATCACATTCACCTCGGTCTAAAGAGCTTAATATTGTCACCAGTGCTTAAGAAGCCACTTTTGGTTGCCTCCGTAATGTGAATGACTTCCACGCTCCATGAAGAAGCTACTTAAAGGGGACTCTCTAAATCTGTTTGAGACCAGTCTGTGTGTAGGGTTCCCATAATAGGGACGTAAACGGTACGCAACTCTAATCTATTCAACAATACTATAACACAGGGAACATCATATAGCATGCTTAGACCACAACAGAATGGTCAACAAGCTCAGAATGATTGACTAAGTTGATAAAAAAGATCGTCAGTCTTCAAAGGCACCTTGACAAAAAAAGGAGCGAACAAGTGTGTCTCTGATCTTCCTTCTCCTCAGCCACGATCGTATAGGCTTGAACTGGGCTGAAATAGAGAAAGTGTGACATATTATAGTACAGGGTAATAACAACAGTCTGATCGTTATCATCCAAGCCCATATGAGGAGACACGCGATTGCCGGCTTACAGCACTTTATGACCGGCAGCTCTATGTCAGGTCCGTCTGGAAGGTGAGCACGGAAGCTTCTCATGGCAACGTTTTCGAAGTTAGCAGCGAAATGTTCGTCTTTCAAGTTGAGAATGACTTTTACGTCATTAATAACACTATCTTTCACGTCGTCCACCACACTCGCTCTATATTCAGACGACTTGTACATAAAGGAAACACAAGCGTCTCTCAGTTGTTTGATAGTAATCTTCTCCTCGGTGAAGTCCGCGACATGTTCGCGGTTTCTAGCTTCAATATCGTACAAAGCAGTAGCGTTGAAGTTCCAGCTATATGGGTCTGAATCTTCTCTGAAAGAGCGGAGGAACCAATAAAATCGGTCTATCGGTGAGAGTCTAAACATGCCGACTCTTTCTTACCGATTTTGCCAACTCCTCCAGTAGGACTTAAATTCCATAGAAGATATCCTGAGACCTTCTGAAGGATATCTCATCGCCAAGTTGACTCTATACCGTGCTGCTTCCTGAGAGTTTATGAAGAATATCCAGTGATGGTCGTTCCAACAACAGCGGTGTTACGGGAAGCCACGTGGGCCGCTTGGCAATGGTAACTTACAATCTATGATACTTACTTCTGTCCTATGCACTCTTAGTGGGCCACCGTTGTTCACCATAAAGAGAGAGTCATTCGAGGTAGCTTCAAATGAGCAACCATAGCTTCGTCTTTCGGTTTCGTCAACTCTCTTCGCGAACATTCCAAAGCTTGCATTAAATGCCAATTTTTTCCAATTCAGTGCCTATTTGTGTCACAGGTAAGACGCGGATGCCTCGCAGAGCATCTCTGTTCGTCAGTACTAGTTGATGATACTGCAGATTCTCTTCGAGTGCCAGACTAATGAGATTACGAGACTTTAAAATGCACCAGTTGATTTCGACGGAATCAAAACGCTTAGGAAAATCGAGCATCAGCAGCTCACCTGGTATTATATGTTAGGCGACTTATGTCCGTATAGGTCGGCTGATTCGACTTACTAATTGTGTAACCAAACGTGATCTGAAGAACCAAGCTGCATGGCTCGTCGGCCGCCATCAGTTTTCGTATCCTAGCCTTACCTTGTCAAAGCCAAAACGATCTATATTCTCGTACTCGTGCGTTCTGCGTTCAGGTAACTACGAGCAAGATGTAATCGTTCTACTCAGCGAAGATCGGGAAATGACACCTCCGAGTCTTCAAGTGGACTTGCAGAGATTCTCTCGCCTGTATAAGTTGAGATGATCAGACAGATACTTACAGATCGGGGAAGCGAATGATAGAGCATGATAGCGGAGCTAAAATCTAGATTGAGTCTTGCGTAGACACGGGTCTTTTCACTACTCATGGCGCGAGTTATCCCCATTGCTCTGTACACAGTAAAGACAATTAAGAGAAAGATACAAAGAGATACTTCCCGGAAGGGCGTGAACGCTATGGCAAATTCAACAACTCTTGTTTGAACTTCGTATTTGCTGGATGGTGATTCGACTTAAAAAGGTGCACAGTAGATACGCGACGTAGACCTGCGGACGGACCAACGCAGCAAACAGGTGTCCATATAAGAACCAACTTATGAGGCTCATCCTCTCAATGATACTAGTTCCTAATATTATAGCTCACAGTGCTCCGCAACAACTGCACGATCTCCTCTGTGTCTCGTGTCTTCAGTCACTAAATTGGCCCGCCGACTGTCCGTCTCGTCTCCCAAGAACGAGACTTGACAAATGAAGGACTTGTTGGTTCTGATCCCGATGGCCAATGACACGGGTGCATCGGCAAAGTGTAACAAGTCAGCCTTATAAGAATCCTCTCCCACATCAGAGTGTTTGACAATTCACCTTAGATACAGTAGAATCTACTGGGTAGATAGCTAGAACAATGTCGCACAGGGCTGTACCGTCGAGGCTCCAGCGAATGTATGTTGTCTCGGGAGGCGGAGTCGATTGAATCGGCCGAACGGTTAGGCCCTAACCGTTAGGGTCTAACCGATCCTTTGCCTTTCTCACCGATCTTCGTCATTCCTCCTGTAGGAATTGAGTTCCATAAAAGATCCCCCGAGTCTGAGACATTCTCATCGTAAATTTGATTCTACACCTTGCTACGACTCCCTGAAAGTTGAAGAAAAGATATCCAGTGATTACCAATTGGTAGGTTGAGTGAGAAGTAACGGTCAATCTTTTAAACGAAAGTTACAAAAGGACTACCATATTTCCTTGAAAGACCCATCATTCGGCCGTTCTCTAGTGAGAACTCTGAACTCGATGAGACGGGAAACAAAGGGTTCAGATGGATGCTCCTAAACTCAATTTTTGTTTATCTTAAAACTAAATTCGTTAAGGCTTTCTTTATCCCTCTCCCGTCTAAATAGCCAATTTTGAATAGAAGACACGTAACGAACGTCTTGCAGTAAGGCTCTTACTCCCTATTTCTCTCGTCTGTGTAGGCGAGTATCACTTACACCGTGTTAGTACAAGCCTCAGGAAAAGTTATTGAGGTGTAGGTTCTACACTGTAGACACGGAACAGCGGGGAGACTGAGGAATCGCTGAGTACTCCAAGTTGAAGTCCTAAGCGTGTCCAGAATGCATACTTTTAGTCAGAGGGAAGTTCGCGTGAGATGCGTGGAGTCTTTACACCTTCCAGCTCTACTTGCATTAGGGCCAAGACATGAAAAATGTGTCTTGAACAACTCCTGTGCGGACAGCTTTCTGAGGCGCTACGAAGAGGAGTTGCTGGCGCCAAGTGGCAACTCGCATATGATTGCGCTTCAGGTCACATCCAACGTTGCCCTACACCTTTTCCCATGCAATGTTATACGGCAGAAATAAACACCATGAATTTGATGCGCAAGTTTGATAATGTTATACAGTACGCATTGTAAACTACGCAAGAACGTCAACGTGCTACAGTGTAGCAGCTACACGAATGTAACTTCGCCGGAGTTGAATTCAGGTGAGGCACCACGCTGCAATGGTACGTTCAAGTTTGACACCTCCAGATTCTGGAGTCCAGAAGCAACTCTCATCAACTTTCTACATTGAAGAGTAAATATGTACAGTATGCAGAATACAGTAAACTTGAGTGTGTCTATACGAGCTCAAGTTTGTGCTGGAGAATCGGGCTCCAGTATTATGCGTTGCTAACTCAGTTAGCCAAACTACGGCCTTCCTTGTGGTAGCCCACAGTGGATCACGCTACATGCTTTACCATCGAGAGTCCGAGCATTTACTCAAGTATTCGAGGGAGCTTGCTTTCGCTCAAGACTTGTTTCTTGGCATTCGCTCAAGGCTATTGTTACTCATTGTACCGTGCTTGTACACGCGTATGCAGCTCTTCACCTTGCGAGTACTTGATCAAAATAGAAACAGTCCTCTCCGGCTTTTCTTTGAGTATATGAATATGGCTTGGCTAGACTATCCATTCCCCATTGGCTGTCCTCTCGCCTTGGGCCTGCTGTTACTTACGAAGCGTGCGCGTAGTGGCCCGAAGGTCGCTTGAAGACTTCTCATGTTGTTGCTACTAAAGCTGGTTATTGTAGTTCTTCAGAGATGAACGACAGGTTGAGATGTTGTCTTTTTCAGTCATTCAATTTCCACCCTTCGACTACGCTCTTCACTTCATCATCTACCTTATGATCAATAGTCTTATCTACTTCGGTGCGGGTGAGCTTCTAAGACATCCCGAGTATGATAACACTCCTGGCATTCGTGCACTTACCCACAGGAGTGACTGTGAGTTCTGTGCGGCCTGTCTTGGAGGCGCGGCTGCAGACCCTTTTCTATATGTGCCTTGCTTCTCAATTTTCGGAAAGTGTACCGTAAGATGTACAGATTGCTGTTCATCATAAGGACGGCATCTATCTCTATCAAAGAGTATCCCTTCTTCACTCATTATAGTTCGTTTAGTCGTATGCTTAGTACAATGATGCTGCTGCTAGCATAGTAAGCCTAAGCTTGAGCCGTTACGAAGCACAGAGTGTTTATCGACCTTGCTAGAGCTTACACGGGTCTGGCGTCTCTAACAATGAAAGCGCATGAAGAGATTGCTACAAATCTTACCTGTCCTTGATGTCCCTCTTCTTGATCATTCTCAGATTTCACGACATTTCTTCTCTGACTCATTTTTGCGTTAGTAACGCAGCATTGCACTACCATCCATATATCCCATAGAAGACTAATTCTCCCCTATCAAGGCTCGCATTGACAATAGTGCATGCTGTGATTGGGATGTCTCGGTATCTTGGTAAAAAATTGGGATGGGCCACAGAGCACGATACAGCCAGCATCAATAGCTCTCAGCGTCGGGCGATAAGCTTTCAAGACTTTTGCAGCTTCAGGTGGCCGAAGAACAGTTCTTCCCAGCGATTTCAAACTTCAAAGCAACTTCATCATGAGGATTGGATTTACTAGCTAATTAGATAACTAGTAACTACTAACTAATAACTAGTTAACAAGGCCTGCGGCGGCACACTGCACTTTAATACACGTGACTTGTAATCGTAAAAAAACAAATTGTAATTGTAAACAGTACGACCAGTAAAGCCAGTGGAACACCGGTTTAATCTAGTTGCTTTTCAGCTTTGCATTTGCATGATAGAAATAAATGCACCAACGTTATGCTGTAGCGTAGGTGAATTATAACGGTTTTATATTGTGCATGCTATGCGACGTAATGTATCGTGCGTAATGCTCATACTTCTCGGCCCGAGGAGCTCAAGTTAGTAGTATTGCCGGTCGAAGCAGGACCGTCGAAAATTGTGTCGGGTGAATATCTACATGTCTGAGCCAGTTTCTACATATTGGCCGCCGCCGCAACTTGACTCTCAACTCAATGACATTTCCGCTCTCTTGCCGAGGAATTAAGATGGGCAAATCCACAAAGGGCGGGTTAAGTTGGTTCAGTTTCGCAATTCGAAATTTCTTCTTAATTGCTCCATTTAGGCGATTAAGATAGAATTTGGTCGCCCCATTGAGTTCACTCCAACATTCTCGAATTCAAGTTGCGGACAATAGCGTTGATCAGGAATAAAAGTAACCAACACTGACTGAATATTACTTAGCACAACCATGGTATTTAACGTTTGGTGAACATCGTATAACATGGGTAAAGGTAATTAATAAATTTGATATAAAGTGATGGCTGATGCTGTTGTTCCTCCTCACTGCCTCTTGTTCGATCTAGACCACTTTTTAAACATATCCAGTACTGGCACTTCATTGTCAGGTTCGTTCGGCAGATGTGCATGAAAAGTCTTCATCGCAGATTTCACAGTCACAGGGAGGATAGACTTGGATTCCAGATCAAGAACAGCTTCTATATCTTCAAGTATGCTATCTCGAACGACCGTAGCCCTATTGAGCCCCAAAGATGAAGAATATATGAAGGAAAGACACGCCTTCCTCAACTGCTCGAGGGTGATACTTTCTTCTGTGAAATTCGCAACACACTGGCGGTTTCTTTTCTCAATTTCGTGCAGGGCTGTTTTGTTGAAGTTACTGTGATACCACCTTGCATTACGGCTGAGACAGCAGGATTGATCGAACCACTCAAGTTACATATTCTCTCACCGTTGTTCGAACCTATCCCAGTACGATTTGAATTCCATGGAAGATATTGTGAGGCCTTCTGGAGGGTGCGTCATCGTCAAATTGATTTTATACTGTGCCATGACTTTCTGAGGATCACACCACGAACACTAGGATATCTCAAGTCTGACAACAGCGCTGCAACGGGAAGCCAGGCGACCATTTCCTTGCCATCAACTTACGGTCACTGGCAAACATCCTTTTATACTTACTCTTGTATGTATAAAGCGTGGGCCGCCGAATAAGCCGTCGAAGCGCATAAGTTCTTGTCTGAGTTCAGCTGTAAAGGAGCACCCATAGCTTTGTCTTTCCTTTTCATTCACTTTATTAGTAAATGTATCAGTAGACGCTCTCATTGTCGACGTTTCCGATGGCTTCCCTGTCGGAGTCAGCGGCACAACAGGAATGTCCCGCAGCGCATCCCTATTCACCAGGACTAGTTGATGATAATGCAGCTTCTCCTTTGATGCGGATCTGATTTAATATTCCACAGGCTCTCAAGACAGATGGGAAAACGAGCTCGAATCGACTACCTGTTATAGATCCTAATTCGATCCATGTCCGTATAGGTGCGTTTGTCTGCAATAACTTGATAACCGAATGTAGCCTACCAAATAATAAATACAAGCAGTTCACTAGATGCCATTCGTACCGTCTCGAAGGTAGAATCAGTATCATACTTGTACCCATACGTTCTACGTTCAAGTGTCTGACAAGAGCCAATTGCTTTACAACGTATTGATGGGAAGTTGGCACCTCCGAGCTTTCAGATGGACTTGCAGACATAACTTTGCTTGTGTGAGATGATATTATTATCAGACAGATGATGCTTACAGGTTGAAGATACGAAGTAAACATGATAGCCCCAAAGAAACTATACGGAATCTTCCGGGTGGACAAAAACCAGTATGATGGGTTATCTATCACTCCCTGTCTGGAATTACAACCATTTTGAGACCCGGTCTTAAGATGGTTGTAACTGTAATACTGGTGACTGTAATGGTGCAGTGTTCTTATATGTACTCAACAGTGTGGATAGCGTGAAGTAGGTAAATGTATAGAACACTTACAGGCCAGATGAAGAGATAGAACAAATATCCCGCGGGGAGCAATAGCTAAGCTAAGGTTCCGCGATGTTTACGGGACAACTATTGTAACAAATGCCTAACTGTTAATGCAGTCTATATTATGGACAGTGCAACGGTCCATGATATTTCCGTAAACGCTTGAGAAGTTCATTCATATTGCCGTATGATAATTAACGCTTGTCTACAAAGCTTAATTGCACTTAGACCCCATCAGGGGGGAAGCCTGGTAATCATATTGTTAAATGACGGAGAACAGACAGCTAGAAGGAGTAGTTCAGGCTTAATCAACGAGACAGTGGGGTCGTTCAATAAACCAATTTTGGATTCCAGAACTGCTTTTTACTCATAGAATGTGATGATAGAATCGATTCCGAATCCCAGAAGTGATTTAATGAACATGAAGAGTATATTCAAAATACCCCTCAAGCATCCGAGGAAAATATTTCACGGCAAGCGAGGAAACTATAGATGCAGAGTCGGAATGAGTCTCATAAGCTCGACAGATTGACACTTGTTTGGTAAAAGCGGCCGTGTTTGTAGTATAAACCAAGCCCCCTGTGGGCTTACACACATTGGGACCAGCCCCACATCAACCCGACCGAGTGTCCTCAGAAAGGAGAGCAAATGATATCATCGGCTTTCGAAAATCAGTACGAAGGCGTTCAATTATTTGCCTGTTTGTCAAGGAAAGTGTTGATCCGCACGAACCATTCTGGCCTCGCCCGAAAAAATAGCTAATCGATAGTTTAGCCATGACAGAACCTACCGAAAAAGCGAACAATCAAACCGCCCAGGTTCGATTCCCAGTCGCGTACTTTTTAATGTTATAACATCTATTGAACGCAACTGTTGTGTTAAAGTACTAAATGCATAATAATAGTTTCTCTTTCATTTCCTAATGGAGGGAAGCAGTTTCCTAACGTCCTTGCACGGCAAGCTTTTGTCATCTTCGGATGATACTATCGAGTTTGCCATCCAAGGCTTCACCTCCCTTCCCTTTCAGGAAAGACGTGAACTATTCTCTGGTGTCTTCTCGGGCGAGCTTCGCCTTACGTATCTTTGGTTGATGAGTGCATTATTGGGATTGCCTTTTGCTAGAAGACGAGCTTTGTGGGCGCTGAGTGAGATGACGAGTTCACCGTGGGAAGGATTGGAAAATGATCCTAACGTAAATAACCTTATGTGTGATACCCTGTGGAGACTGGTGCACTCGTCGGCCTATGGACAATTAAAGGACAAATGGGACTGGGAAAAGATTCTAAAAAGGTTGGCTTGCACTAGTCCGGTTGCAGCACAGGCCTTGGAGACTGTTAGAGGTAATAATTAATAATAGCGGTTATTAGTTAATGATAATAATAATTAAGAGTGGCACGAAGCTTGGGCTTCGTTAGGAAACTTTTTGGATTAGCTCTCACTTGAAGAAGTTTCCACGAAACTATATAGAAAATCTACTTGTATTATATACAACAAAAGAAAATATAAAACATCATAGAAACGTTGAAGATTAAAATAGGCTAGTAGCAGTTATTATTCAGTGATAATAATAACTAACGAATAGCTCTTCTCGAAAAGGAGACGGAGCTCGCATGAATTTATTAATCAGATATGTTTGACATTATTAGGTACTGAAATATCGTGTGGTAGAAGGCCGCTGGTGAAGTCTATTGAAGAGTATGTTATTGGTGATAGTGGTGATTGCCAAGAGGAGCAGATAGGCGCTGATGATTTGACTGTGGGCCAACAGAAGGCTTTGAATGACATGTAAGGCACTATTGATATACCTAGTTTACCATTTTTGGCATTTTGATAATATTGATCGCGAATCATAGGTTAAAGCGTGCATGATACGAATGATCTCTCGGGATGATATTTAGTATTACTGTGAACCACAGTAATTAGTTTTTCAGATACACTTGGGTTAATGTCCTACCAACTCTATCATGCCTATGTCTACATGGTCCTTCTGGGTGTGGCAAAACTACAGTTATTCATAGAGCTCATCAAGTGGCAGCAGCGGATAGGGATTTAGTGGTACTAGAGGGCAGTTCGGTTTGATATGTCGAGAAGACAATATGGCTAACGACTAGCAGTAACAATCGGAATACCTTATAAATTATAACTATGCGGAATTTAATTTGGTATCTTTTCTTTTACCAACGGCTACATAGATCAGCATGGTGAATGTTGTAATGTTATCTCGCTGCTTTTCAATTTTGAATACGGGAAATGCGCACGATTAACAGTATGCCGTTTTTCGACAGTTATGCGGATTTTAATTTCATATCTGTTCCTGTGTAGTACGTCCTAAGCAAACTTATTAAATGTTTTAGTTTCAGTTAACGGATTTTATCGCTGATTTTGTAGGGGAGAAATACGGACGATTTTCCCAGCGATCGTTCGCCCTCGTTCGTTCGGTTTTGGGTCAAAGCTTGTCAGCTTTGTAGTACTTTTCTTTCAGACACTCCACATAGACGACTCCACTGATCCCAAATCACTAATTGGTGGCTTTCAACAAGTACCGAATAAACCTGGAAGATTTGAGTGGCAAATGGGAGTACTAGCAAAAGCTATGGTAGCAACATTTACCGGGTTTTCGGGTTTCGGGTTTTGAGAATCATGGAAGACGATCCCAGACTGGGATTCCCAGTATTGTGAAAGTAAATTAACCAAAGTTTTCTTGATAATATTTTTAAAACCTAAAAACCTAAAAACCACAAACTTTAAAAGCAGTGTGTAAAGATCGATGAGAATTGGCTGGTTGAGCTCTGGGTTTCAGGTTGAAGGATCCTGGGTAGTTATTGAAGATATCGATAAAGTATCCAGTGATGTGTTGGCAATATTACCGAGTCCAAGTGATAATAGTGATGCGGGATATCTCGTACTGGAACAAAATACAACACTGAGGATCCATCCGGACTTTGTTCTTATTGGTAGTAATGATGGGCGGCGAGGGGTCGGTGGTGATTACAAGTTTGAAGGCATGAATGACGATTGATTCCGAGTAGTAGTTCTTGTATCGATTGGTCAGTGTGTCGAAGTCTGCTGGTTTGTCTTAGTCTCTGTTCAATTTCTTCTCGAAATCGTATCGGTAATTTTTTTTATATTGTTCATATTTCTCGGCAAAAATGTCCATTATTAACTAAAGCATTTGGTACCTTACATGGCAAGAGGTTTCCCTAGGTCTTTCCGTTCTGAAGATTTTCCTAGGAGCAAATCTGGGGTTTTCTGCCCGTTGCGCGTAGTATGGGAATGCCTAATAATCGATTAAAACAGTGCACAGAGGCAGTCAGTAGTTTCTCCGTAATTCTTCGCTCCTTCACTGGAAATAACGGTTCGCCGTCATTTCGTCAGTTCTTCGAAATGCTTCCGAATTTTCAGTCATTGTTCCTTCTAACATTGGTGGTTGTTCTAATAAGGGCAGGAGTGTTGAACCCGGCGTATCAGGTACAGTGTCGAGCTGTAATCAATCCTCCACAATGGGGTCATCACTCGATCTTCTATTGGCGACATCTACATCATTACAGACTTGGACACACGTTGAGATGCCATCAATGACTGGAGATGAAATGGAGAAGTATATTGCTGCGAAGTAATAAAGGATTACCAATGCTTTTCGCTGATCCATATTCGAACATTCATTTCCTTCCCGTGGCGGTTTACAATGGTTGTGAATCCGCAAGGGGCTCCAAGATTCCCAATAGCTTGATTCCTTAACAGAAGGTTAGTAAAATCGTTCGGGAAATGAGCTCTCGGCAGGTCACCTAAGCCGAGCTATTATAAATTGTGTGGTTGGTGGAACAACCCGAAAGGGGCATTCTTATCCGTGGAATTGTGATCCTTCTTCATGAAATTGATTTCCCTATCGGACCCCTACCGTTGAATTGATTGGGAAAAATTAACTGCCTCAAGCGCGAAAAAGTTTTCTGAAAGATATAGTTGCCATTCACTAAGGTGACATTCCGCCATAGTCGGTTTTGTGATAATTTTCATCAATAATTTCATGAGCGCTCCGTATTGGTATAGTGATATATATAAATAATAATACCAATGAGGAGTGCATGGTATTTCAGAGTTCTCGCCTTTCCAGCGTGGGGTAAGGCAGTTTCAGAGGCTTACAGTAAAGTGAACGCTGCAATGGAGGATGAAGGGGTATCGAGGAAGCTAACTCCGAAGGACTTCAGTCGAGCAGTGGAACGTTTGGCGCCATTGTCGACGAGATGGCCGCATCGATGGCCGTTGGCCGAGAATACTAGAATGCGCATTAGCAGGGAGATGTATGCGGTTTGGGTGGCACACGTTTATGATGGGGACGCTCGACGGAAGATATACGGGGCTTTGAGGGAGGTAATAATGGAGGATAAGGTGTCATTACAGAAGACGACTGTTGTCATTTGCCAGCGTTATAAAGGCTTTTTAATTGGGCAGTGTGGGCATACATTCATTTCGTTAATATGTAAAACCGAGTTCGAACAGCCACGATAAATTGATTTCTATATCTTTTTATCGTGAAGTATATTTCTGGAGGGTAATCTTCTGAAGACACGAGAATGAACGTGTGGTTCCGCCGTTAATTTATCAATAATTATCCGCTTCTTTATTATTAGTCTCTCGGTTTGCCGTCCGGTGCTGCCGGCTCCGACAACGCTCCCGAGGTCACTCTCGACCGTTCCAACGTTTCTATCGGCACAGACGTCGAGCCGTTGCCAAGAAAACATTTGGATGATCTTGAAGGCGATGAAAGGGCCGTTCTAGAAGAATACTCTTTGACCAGTGTAAGATTTTTCTTGCAATTTTCTTGCATTTATTTGACCAGGTACATAGAAGGTTGTTGGAATTTCTTGCGAAATGTGTCGTTTATAACGAACCTGCTTTGTTGGTTGGTGATACGGGGTGTGGGAAAACAACAACAGTGCAATGTCTTGCACGCATGCTCAATCGGGAGTTGATGGTATATAATTTTTCGGATCAAAGTGAGGCGCAGGAGCTCATCGGTGGGCTGAAACCGTTGCCGATTGACGCGGACGATCTGATCAAGAGGTGGCACGTTTTGATGGACAAGACATTTTCGAAGAAGTCAAATGCGGCATTGGCGGCGCATGTTGATAAGGTTGCTAAGAAAAAAGGCGGAGCGAAGGCGCTGGGGATTATTGCTGAGACCGCGAGGAAGGCCATTTCGGCTGGAAGGGAGGAGGAGGAATGGAAGAAGCTTGCACAGGAATGTAAAGCAGCTGTGGAGACTAAGGTAGAAGTGGGCTTGGTAGGGGATAGTGATGCGTGGGATTTTAGAACAAATCATTAAGGCACCTATTCAACCCTTTCACAGGAGGAGGAGAGGGTTGAATGGACTCGATAGAAAATGATGTGGTTGATAGGGGAGTTTTAAATAAGATGGCAACGGTGGGGTAGAAAAGTCTGATGAGGATAGAAGTGTTGGAAAGATTGATTTTTAGCAGATTTTAGATTATTAAATTATCATTGTCACATCAGTAATCGAGTCTACGTGGGAGTTCGGCATCGGGAACTTAATGGGGCGCAGATTTCTTGTAGGTATCCCTCCGGTTTGAGTTTGTCGAAGGTCAGCTCTTAACTGCCTTACGGACGGGTGCGTGGTTGGTATTAGATGAGATTAATCTTGCCCCTGGTGACATGTTGCAGAGGATAGCAGGGCTGCTAGAGCAAGGGGCGAGCACTGAAGAGCATCCACTCTATTTCGACGTACATGAGGCTGGCGGCTCGGGTTTGAAGATTCCTATTCACCCTGATTTCCGTCTGTTTGCTTGTATGAATCCGAGCCATCTCGGCCCGGCGAAGAAACCTTTGCCGGCGGGGATAAGGGCGAGATTTTGCGAATATTATGTAGATGAAGTAGTGGAGGATGCGGACCTGATTCAGCTCGTTTCGGATGGGCTGTCGAGGAATTTGCCGAACCCGCCGAGCGAGGCTGTCGTTAGGGTGTATAAGACAGTGAGGGAGATGGCAGCAGACGGGCAACTGAGTGATGGGCAGGGCGGAAAGCCTGTGTTTTCGTTGAGGTCGCTGTCGAGAGCTTTGAGGTTTGCTCGGACGTTTGTGAGGAGCCCGAAGTATAGGCATCATGATGGGGGCATTGAAGCGGTAGGCAATGGGAGAGAGGACGGCTTAGAGTGTCGAGGGATGGCGCCAGGGATGATTCAATGGCTTTGACTCTTACTGGGGAGGTTATCGGGGCTAAGTGCTATTATATGCAACGTGCCGATTATGCTGCTTCATTATTGACAATATAGTACTATAGTAATATAGTATAATATAGGCCGTATCACAGCGTGCTCGCGTCTACTGAAAAGTGAAGGATGAATTAATACGCTCGTGTTCGCGCGTTAAACCGCTGAGCATTGGGAGCTTGTAAACAGCTACGCCTGTGGGAAAGTTTGATGAGATTCTCCGTAGACACGTAAACGTGATTTTTCGTCATCCTTCAGGTTCGAGAAGGTCTTGCTGTGACCTTTGCGGGAGTGCTTTCGGAGTCCTCTGAGGCGAAGGTCATGGAGGAGATCAATCGACTTCTGCCGGGGCCGTCGAAAGTTGTTAAAAGGATTGGCCAAGCGGCCGGCAGCCTGGATGCTGTGGTTGAAAGGGACGCGGTGTGTATAGAAGGTTATTGGGTGGCGAGAGGGCCGAAGGAAATCGATGCCCAGAGGCTCTTGGCGGAGTTCTGCGTCACGGAATCGGCTAGAAGGAATCTTAGGAAGGTTCTGAGATGTGTGTCGGGAGGTAGGGAAGAATGGCGTTTGTGAGATTTGAACCTGGGTCGTCTGTAGGTAAGGTGGTGAGACCGCCCGTGTTGCTAGAAGGGCCGACGGGAGCTGGGAAGACATCCTTGGTTAAATTCGTAGCGGCTATGACTGGTCACGAATGCATCAGAATCAACAATCACGAGCACACGGATCTGCAGGAGTATCTTGGACAGCATGTCTACGACCATGGTGTCCTGAAGTTTGAGGAAGGACCTTTGGTGAAGGCTTGTCGTAAGAGAGGGGAGGAGAGGGATAAAATACTAAATGAGAATATTTTAGTAGTGCTTTTGAGGTCGTAAGGGACTGTGTGATGGCTTGCCGTGGGGGAGGGGGATAGATAGGGATATCATTTGTTATGTAATTATTTCGTTATAATATAAAAATTAGGTCTGTTTGTCTCTGGAAGGATGTGCCGTTATGAGTCGCATTGCTATTGATAGTGCTGGTGGGTTTATGGTCGTTGGGGGATTGCTGGCAAGGGAGTAGGCGGCTTCCAGTCAGGGGTTTGGGGGTAAATAGGATAGCCTATGAAACCTGATAATTTTATATACGAAAAGGAATTGGAAGGATAGGCAACTGTGAGATGCATTGCTGGTCGGTTTATGGTCGCGGGAGAATTATAGGCAAATTCGGTAGGAACGATTTTGTTGGATGCTGAGCTTGTGCCGAAAATGGGAAGTGGTGAGTAGAAATTTGGAGGTGAATGTCGAATACAATTTTCTCGAGATTTTGAGATATTTTTCAACATGGTGATTGCTGTCAGGTTCGGGGGCATGGGTGGTTTTGGACGAGCTCAATCTTGCTCCAAGTGAAGTATTAGAAGGCATCAACAGGCTGCTGGATGATAATAGGGAGATCCACATTGCGGAGACCAACACAACGGTTGTCCCCGATCCGGACTTTGTCGTTTTCGCGACGCAGAATCCGGCGGGAGGAGACTACGGAGGGAGAAAGCAGCTGTCCAGGGCGCTTAGAAATCGCTTTACAACAATGTGGATCGACTCGCTGTCATCAGAGGAGCTGCGGGCAATTCTTCAACATAAGTGTCAGCTGGCGCCGTCGATAGCATCGGGGATGGTGAAGGTTTACGAGAGCCTCAGGGCACATAAGAACGTTGATGCTTTACTGGCGGGAGGGGGGTCGGAGTTGATTACTATAAGAGATATACTGAGGTGGGCTCATAGACGGCCGGGGACTATGCAGGAATGTGGGCTGGAGGGATGGTGTCTGTTGGGGGAACGATTAAGGCACGAGGATCAAAGGGTAGAGGTGGCCAAGGCTCTTGTGACGCATTGCAGGACTTATGGCGTCACAGTCGAGAGCTATCTGGATTTGGACTACAGGGAGGACCCGTACGTGGCGGAGATCAAAAAGGGGCAGTGGGGCACGGGATTGGTGTGGACGGAAACGATGTGCCGAATGATAGCTTTGGTGAGCCGGTGCGCGAAGTATGGAGAGTCGGCGCTGCTGGTGGGTGAGACGGGAACGGGGAAGACCACAGTGGTGCAGACGGTGGCCGATTTCCATGGTATCAATTTGGAGATTGTCAACTGCCATCAGCACACTGAACCGGCGGACTTCTTGGGCGCCATGAGACCGGCGGCGGGGAGGAGGGATGTGAGGGGACTTATAATGGCGAAGGCGAGGCGGATGTGCGAGCTGGTCGGCAGGGAGATGGGGGAGGAGCCGGCGACCACTGTGAGGAGCATCGTTGTGGATTACTCACTTGAGGACCAGGATGAGGTTGAGGAAAATGCCAGCCCGAAACGAGCTCGGGTGCGATCGGAGCTCAGGGCACTTTGGAGGGAAATTGGAGACCTTCGCGGGGAGGTGAATCATGAGACTGAGCATGACTTATTTGCCTGGCAAGATGGGCCGGTGACGCGGGCGATGCGAGGAGAGGGCCATTGGGTGCTCCTCGATGAAGCTTCGTTGGCGACCGATGCAGTGCTGGAGAGACTGAACTCGGTATTGGAGGCGGGCGAGCGGAGCGTGATGCTGGCGGAGAAGCCGGGAGGGGAAGTTGTGGTCGGAGGCGAGAAATTCAGCTTGATGATGACAATGAATCCAGGCGGTGACTTCGGGAAGAGGGAGCTGAGTCCAGCGCTGCGGTCTAGGATGACTGAGATATGGATTAAGGGCCTCGACTACAGCGATGAGAATGAGGATTCTGAGGCTAGCCGATTGATCAGGAATCTTCTCAGTGACGAGGCGAAACCGTTGGCTGGATCGATTCGGCGAGCAGTTGCGTGGGTGATGGAGGAGATTCCGGCGCAGGTGCTGCCGATGTCGATCCGAAATGTGGGACTGTGGGTGACGGCATGCAATGAGTTGGTGGGGATGAGTCTCGGAGAGAGGTTTCTACATGGCGGGACGATGACGATAGTAGATGCCCTGATGGATTCGCCTGAACTGCAGCGGAAGGCTATGAGGATGCTGGAGGGGTATGCTCCGGAGGGCACGGATTTGGGGAGCTTTGGTGAAGATGGGTATGAGTGGGTGAGGGATGCAGTGCGTCGGAGTGACTCAGGTAAGAGAATGATCATTGCGATTTCGACTGAGTAGATTTTATTGATAACCATTTTATGCATTTCTGTGACAAGATGATGACTATCATTAATAAATTATTAATAATAATATAGTCTGTCGGCCTCCGCACATGCCAATTGGTGAACCCTATATATAACAGATTTGTCAGAATGTTATACAGTAAACTTGTATCATTTCTAAGGACATATTATCGTCGGGGTAATGGTACTGATCTTATTAGTAGCAGTTTGACCAGTTTACATCGTAGATTAATCTGGCTCAATTCACTGAACCAGCAGTACCGTCCTTCATCCCTTTTGGTCGAAGGGGAAAACTAAACGTGATTTTTTATCGCATCGTCCGCAAGGCATTACTTATGGTACTTTCTGTATCTCGAATCTGCGTATACCTTCCGCTCCTGCTGGTCGTCCTGTGATACTCCTTATCGTATGTAGCTGGTGAAACTCCAATTAACGAATGCCGTTTGGTATTATCGTAAAATTGGTTGTTATGTTTTTCTTTTTAGATGGTCTTGGCCCGTTCCACTTCCCTCCTGTGTCTTCCGGCTCAACAATCTCCCCAGTGGCCTTCGATTTCGCGGCACCAACTACAGCTCTGAATCTTGGTCGAATTCTTCGGGGCATCACGGTTGGCAAAGGTATGGCGGTTCTGCTAGAAGGTCCTCCAGGGACAGGAAAATCGTCCATAATAGCAGCATTGGCGGCAAGATGTGGCCGCGAGTTGGTACGGATTAACATCTCAGAGCAGACAGAGATTGCTGATCTGGTGGGGCAATTCCTGCCCACCGCTGGGCAGGGCGGCGACGGCGGCCATGAGGTGAGCGGGTGCTGTTGACCTTCCTGTTGCGGTATGCATTCTCCATGTCGGAGTGTGGGCTGATGCCTATCCTGCTTGAATCACCAGGGCTCCGCGTATGGGAGGGCACATGAGCTCAATTTAAGCCTTGGAAATAAGTTTTATTGATATCATTAATTTTTATTTATACTCATGTCGTTGGCAGTTTGAGAGGAAATGTCTCGGGGCTTCACCTGGTTGTGGTATGCATTCGACGGAGTATAAGTTACTTCCAAAAATGCTCCCATTGAGCCCTCAGCCTCACGTGCCTTCCTTTTTCAGGTATCATTCGCGTGGTCGGATGGTGTCCTCTTGTCGGCTCTTCGTCGGGATAACTGTTGGGTGCTCCTAGATGAGCTTAATCTTGCTCCTCAACCGGTGTTGGAGGGGCTTAACTCTTTGCTGGACCATCGCCGAGAGCTTGTTGTTCCCGAGACCGGCGAAAAGGTTCGCGCGAAGCCCGGCAGTTTCCAGCTCTTCGCCACGCAGAACCGCATGGTCGACGGCGGTGGCCGCAAAGGTCTGCCCAAGTCGTTTCTGAATCGTTTTGTGAAGATTGCTGTATCCGAGCTCACCGCGAAGGATTCCGAATCCATCTGCATGAGGCTCTTCGGTGAGGAGTTGTGGCCGGTGGTCTGCCAAGGCGCCGTTGAATCGGTTCGGGCCGCTGGGGAGATGCAGTTCAAAGGGGGGAGCGGATGGGAGTGGAATCTTAGAGATGTAGGCGGAGCGAAGCGTTTTTTGTTTTCATTTTTTGTTTAGGTGCTGAGAGTGTCATCATCGGTGCAAGCGGGCAAGGTCGAACAGCTATCCCCGGCTCTTCAGTGCTACCTGCTTCTATCGTGTCGGCTTCAGACGGCGGAAGACCGCGAGGCGCTTCGCTCGGTGATCTGGTCAGCCGCGAAAGACCCGAGGTGGACGGCGGGGTGCGATGTTGAAGATGTGGACGTTGGATCGATGCTCATTAGAGTTGCCGAGGCCTTCAAGAGCTCTGCGAAGGCTGGCTTCGGTGTGACCGATACTGATGTACTCCAGAGTCAATCATTTGGTCTGAGCGCTGGAAGCGCCGCTGTCCTGAACTCGTGGCCGGTCCTGATGGTTGGTGATGGTGGCACTGGACGGAGGAAGCTTGTTGAGGTGTTGGCCGCTGTGGCGGGAGTGAAGCTGGTGAGCATTAGAATGCATGCTCAGATGGATGCCAACGATCTGGTTGGGCAGTTTGTTCAGCGTCCTGAGGGTGGCTTCCAGTGGGTTGACTCCCCGCTGGTCTGCGCGCTGAAATCGGGGGACTGGGTATTGTTTACCTCGGTCGAGCAGTGCCCCTCAGCGGTGGTAGATCGGCTAAATGCCCTCCTGGAAGTTGGAGGTAGACTGCAGGTCCCGGAGCGAGGCAGGGCTAATCCTGAGGATCTCACGGTGACACCGCACCCAGGTTGTCGGTTGTTCTTCACGGCAGATGCGCGTCATGCTCATCTGGTCTCGAATCCCTTACGCAACCGATGCGTTGAGATATTTGTGGGCAGTTCGGCCGGAACTGCAGATCTGGAAAGAGTGTGCATGGCGGCATCTGGTGGGTTGGTCGATAGCGTTGAGGAAATGCAAGATTGCAAGAAATTTCAAGTTGTCGCTCGGGAAGCCAGCAGGCAGGCAGCTCTCGGTAGGGGTTTCCGTGGAGAAGCGTCTGAGATCGGGCAGTTGAAGCCTCTGTTCGCGGAGCAATCGATTGTCGCTAAAACAATTGGTGCGGCGAAGATGTGCGCCGAGGAGGGCCCGGAGGGTGAGTGTTATGCTTACAGATGGATGATCGAGAGCACTTTGGGGACTTCCTGGGACATCGAATCGCGACTGGAGGCACTTCCTGAAGAGGTTACGATCGATCCTGCGGTCTTGAGAAACATGAAGGCCATCTGTCCGAGCGACAGGCGATGGGTTGTGATGACATATATGAGAGTTGCTCCGAGAGAGGGATCGTTGCTGTACCAACTGGAGCACCCTGAAGATGCTGCAGAGCTGGCCTTGTTGAGCGGCCGAAGGTTGCAGTTGATGAAAAGAGCTCAGAGGGTCGCTGGAGAAGTGCCGACAGATCCACGAGTGATGCCGTATTACTGTCGACTGATGAAGGTTTTGGATTCCTACGACCAGCTCAGCTCCCAAGCGGAGACCAGTCTCATAGTGTTCCTGGATGAATACGAGCGAACAGTGCGCTCTCCGTCTGATAGGTCGACGCGGCCACCGGAAGCCGCGGTGGCGTGTCCGGTTCATCTGCCTATGTTCGGTAGTGCGAGCGAGTCGGCCATGGAGCTGGTCCTCGAGGTTGCCATTCGAAATATCAGTCTTGCGTACCAGAGCACTTCGGGCGACCGTCGGGCCCAGACGCTTGGAGACATTCTAGCGCAAGTCAGAAGCCTTGCTGTGCTTAATCGGAGGGCCAGGAAGGGTGATGAAGATTCTCGAGAGAAGCTACAGAAGTTGCAGGTCGTTTTGGCCGAGACCGTGGCGAGTATAGTTGATTCTGCCAGACAACACCGTGAGGAGACTGCTGTCGCGGACGAGGTCTCGAAACGACCTGTATGGCCGGCAGAGATACTGAGGTGCGCTGGAGAGATATCGGCCAGTCGCTTCGATGAACTCGAGCTACCGTGCCCATGGCCGGTGGTGGACGGCTTGGCAATGCAAACTGAAGCGGCTTGGAGCACCGGAAGCATTCCTGGTGATTTGGCAGCCGTCGAGGGGCTGTTCTCGAGGCTCGCTCAGAGAAGTCCGGAGGGTCTGATTCGAGCCCACGGTGGTTGGACGACCATTTTGGGCGCATCGGTTGCGGAGGCAGTCCTCCGATGGCCGATCAGTGACGTTCCGGAGGCGGCAAATCTGGCAAAGTATATTCGAGAAATCGTTCCTAGTGCGGCGAAGTCTGAGGAGCAGGCGAGCGTGGAGTGCGCTGATGTTATGGAGAAGTGTTGCCGAGCTTCCGGAGACCTTCCACAGTTTGCTGGTTCGGTCGGCCGCTTTGGTGAAGCGCTCGAAGGGGAGACGGATCCGTACGCGAGGCTAGGGCTTGCTGCAGCTTGGCATCTGACGCTGGGCGCTGGTGTAAGCAACGGCTAGTGGAAAGTGAAATACGGTTTTTCTATCAGATTCTTCACCTTGAAACCGACCCTACCGAGTCTCGGTCAGCTTGGTGTATAAATGCTCATCGCTTTATAACCGACCTTGACAAGGAGCTGGATGTCCGTCAGCGTTGCTTGGACTTGGCCGCTGTCGGCGCTGGAGGTTAGTCACCGAATTTCTGGTCGCCGGTTTTATTCTCAGTTTCAGGAATTGCGTCGCTCCGTCGGGCAGTCAAAAAATTGAGCGAGTCTGTAGGAGAAGTTGAAAACACCTTGTGCGTTCGTGAAGTGCCCGAGACCAAGCCGGACGCCATCGAAGAGTTTGTCTGGGAGACCAGCGGCCTTGGAGAGATCAATCGTGACGAGGCAAACTACAGGGTGAGATGGCGGCGCACTGTGAAGATTTTGGATTTTTGGTATCTTAGGAGTTGAGGACGCTCGTCCACGAGTTTGTTGACAGCGTTGTTGGGCCTCTGATGGCCGACGACAGATGGCGGCAGGAAGGCTTAGAGCTGGACGAGGCCATGGTCCTGGCTCAGAGTGCTGCCAGCATTGCGGAGAGTTTAATGTGAGCTCAATAATGCAAGGGTAACTTGAAGATTCTTCCTTCAGGACTGGTTTCCCGGCCCATGGTGACATAACTCGGCCGTTGGCATTGGACTGTTTGGCTGTGGCGTCGAGTGCGGCGGCTATCACTATGAGGAATAAAGAGAACGGTCGAGGAGCTCCTCATGTTAAAAGTGAACTTAACAGGTGAGATTGAATGAATGCTTAGTGATGTAACCTGGGTTTCGGGTTTCTCAACCGAAATGGGTCAAAACCCGAAAACCCGAATACTGTTCAATTTCCGAGTCCGCGCTTTCGGCATCGAAATTTCACTTGTCTGCAGTATTTCCCAACCAGCGCCGCCGGATTTCGGGTTTTAGGGTTCCCCAAAAAAGGCGTTTGTGCCTCCTTGTAAATTGTTCGATAGCTATTTGCGGCTGCGTAGAGATTGACGGAAATTTCTCGTGAATTGCTTTTCTGTGAATCCTCGAAAACTTTAGGATTTTTTCGCGAAAAAAGTGAACTTGATAACTTTTCAGGGTCCATTTGCCATTGAGAGCAGCCTCGCTCTCCACTGAAGAATCAGAAGATCTCGCCTACGACCCGACAACTGCCTCCCTCGCCCTCCGGGCATTCGGTGTTGCTCGATCCCAAAACAACCGCGTCGATGATGGGCGCTGGACGGCTATAGGGCATGTGGACGCGTTGGTGTCGGAGTTCGAGCGGCTTGAGGAGGAGGAAGCCGCGGCGAAGGATGAGGGCATGATAAGGCAGAATGAGGTTACTTTTATAGAGAGGATGCGAGAGTTGACGAGTGAAGATGACAACGATTTGGAGAAGCTCCAACAGGAGTACAACGTAAAGCTGTTCGAGGACGCCTCGCACAGTAGAGTGATAAGGCAGCTTGAAAGTGACGATGTCATGGCTGACATCGGCAGGCCGGTCGAGTCGGAAGCGACGGACGTAGAAGTTGAGGAGCAGGTGAATCGGGATGGGCTGGGGTCGACCGCGGATGCTACAAGAGCGCTTGATGGCATCTCTGGGTTGTTAGTGCAAGCTATTACGGATGATGATGGCACTGAGAGTGATGGGCTGATGGATGAGTTGATTGGGGAAGCCTGGAGGGACTTATTGGGGAGCCTGAAGGAGGACGAAGTGGTGACAGGCAAGAGCGGCGCCCCGGGGGGTGTCACCATCGGAAAATGGATCAACGATGATGGCATGCCGATCGTTTTGGGAAGATTGAACCGCCTAACGAGAGACCTCGACAAACGAGTGGAAGCCGAGGAGATGATGCCATCGGTTGAAAAGGAGGAAAAGGAAGTTGAGGATGCTGATGAGGGTATTGAAGAGAATGAGGATATGAGTGTTGAGGAGTTGGAGGCATTGGAACGCAGGAGGCTTAAACGAGAAGGAGAGCTCAAGGTGAGCTGTTGGGTTGGAAGGTTCCGCAGGATTTCGCCCTATCGCTGGTGTGTGATGAGATTAGATGTTGAGAGTTTTCAATGACATATCTTTTTCAAAAATGAGCGGTTTATATTGAACAATGTTACTTACGAAAATCCTAATAGTAATATCGCGTGCTCTTCTAGGTAGCTCCCAGGCGGAAATATAAAAAGGGTATCTGGATATAGGTCGCAATGTTGTTTGATAAAGGCTAACCGTATCTGGATATAGGTCGCAATGTTGTTTGATAAAGGCTAACTGTATCTGGATATAGGTCGCAATGTTGTTTG
>JAAPAO010000116.1:58797-71822 GCA_013115145.1 Perkinsus chesapeaki
GGATATAGGTCGCAATGTTGTTTGATAAAGGCTAACTGTATCTGGATATAGGTCGCAATGTTGTTTGATAAAGGTTAATTGCATCTGGTTTACTATTATTATCGCGCTAGCTTCCGTTGTGTGTCCATCTCATAATACTGTTATTTACTTTATCGGTATTAGAGAAGTCCCTTCATATCGACGTGAATACATTTCCTTCTTCAGGTTCGTCTGCGCGATGTTATCAATCGCAAGGGCGCTCGTGCAACAGAAAAACTGTCATTCTACCTCGAGTCTGCTGACGGCCGCGCGCTCGACCTCCTCAACAGCCACTTTGTCCATCCATTAACACTTCTCCTGCATCACCTCGAGGCGATCAATAGAGCAATCCCGGAAGGTCATCCTGCCGTCGACGCCTGCTTGAGGGCTGTCCGAAAGTTCTTGGACTCGTGCACTTTGGGATCGACAAGCCCTATGTCGGCACTACTGATGTTGGAGGAGTGCCTCGACAGATATGACGCCCTGGTTCGGGCAGTGCCATCGCATTTACTCAAAGCTGGCGCTGGTGCGGTGACGAGCGTGAGGCGGTCTGTGGCTACTTTCAGAGCCATGCAGGTGAGAGAACGGCTTTGAACATTTATTACAATCGGTGGAGTGCTCGACAGCTGTCTTCGTAAAACATTTTTTGAACACCGAAGAAGTCTGCTACCCCCCTCGACAGGGATCGTATCGAACGTGTTTTGGGGAGGCTGACGCATCCTTCTGAAGATAGCTCTGTTACTCTAGGGCCGCTGAATCAAAAACCAGTATATACGATGTTCGCTGCTTTTATTCCAGATTGCTTCCTGGCGCGATCTCCGAGCCTCTCGGGAAGCCTTCTGGCGCTCCAAGGCGCGCGGTCGGTGGTTTGCTCGGCTTTGGTCGGCAGCGAAGAGCACCAAGCTCGAGGGTGCTGAGGACAGGCTGAAGGCGGAGCTGTTTGATACAGGCATGAGGTGAAGTGTAACAGAACCGGGGAAATCTGAAATACGTTTTTTCTATCAGATTCGTGCGCACATCTCCGCTGGTGCAATTTTCGGAGCGTGTTGCTATCATCAAGACGGTTGGTGAGTTGCTAAATGTTCCTGTACTGCAGCATCTTCACGGTATGGCAATGGTGTGGCTGCCTTATGTTGATAAACAAATGGAGATACATCGTAAAGTGAGAATGATAGTGTGATCTATGGGGAGACTAGTTGAGGCTAGTACAATGTCTCGAAAGCAGCAATAGATAACTTTTGTTTGGCTGTGGCGTCGCGTGCGGCGGCTATCACTATAAGAAATAAAGAGAACCACCAAAAGGTCAAAAAGTTTTGGGAATTCCGCGTGATTTGAATCTCCGCGACAAATTTTCTGAAATTTCCTGACAGCTTCCTTTGATGGAAGTGGGTGGTGTGTATGAGCCATGTGTGCTGCTGTGTTACTGAGTAGTAATAGAACTACCAGTTGCATCATCCACCGGCTTCAGGCGCTGGAGAAGGAAGTTAAGGAGCTTATACAGTGTGCTCGATGGGACTTGGGACCATCAGCGAATCATGCAGCGTTCCGAGATATGACCAAGCGAGCTCATAAACAACTGGCGAAGGCTGCCAGAATGTAAGCTGCTGTTCGCCTCCTTCATTCTTGTGACTGACGGCGCAAGCTTTCCGGGGAGAAGGGAACCGATATCGGATTGTGAATGGTACACTGAGGAAGAATTTGAGGTGCAAATTTCCCAGCAGTGAGGTTGTTGAAGAATGCAAGAAGATGTTCTAATGTTCCTCCTAAAGATGTCCTGAGGTTTGAATTACTTGCTCAGGTTCGACTCGGCGGTATTAGCCCCGACAGATCCGATCTTGGCCGCTGTCACGTTGACGCCACCGTTGAGAGTCGGACAGGAAATGAAGTGTCGAGAGCTTTGTGAGGCACTGTCCGACACGAAGGCGTTCTTGATGGGGGAGAATCCTGCCCAGGCGAAGAGGAGACAAATGATACAGCTGAAGGATTATATAGTTGAAGAGGTAGGGGAATTGGAAATCTAGAGGCCCCGCTGGAGAGTATGATAGAAGGGGGCCTCGGCTGGCTCTTTGCAAATTCATCGCGAGCTATTATTCAGTATATGGGCTGATCGAGCACTGATGGTGACTGTGGTCGGGAAGTGATAGAAGAATAGTTTTCCTTTCGGGTTTGGCCTGTAGATCCATTTCTAGTTTAAGTCTTCCGAGAAATACACTTTGTTTGGGGTAGATGATTTGCCTGTCGCTTCTCGCGTACACGTGCCGATGAGAAATCTGCTACATTGCGGTCGAACTTTCCAGAGCCATCAGTTGCAAGAATTCATACGGTGGAAATCCTTGGGTTTTAGCGCTTTGCTGAGGAGGTCGAAATTCAGGAAAAATATTTTTTACATGCTGGTTTTCTCAGGTTCCGGTGCCCCCTGGCAGCCCAGCTACTATAGATTTGTCGACGGAAGTGATGGCAGGAAGTCCCCTCGTAAGGGAAGAAGGATCGGACATGAAACTCAGTCGAACCTTCAACGTGAGCCTTGGTGAAGTGTGAAGCGACCATTGGCGGTCATTTAGATATGTCTTCACGAATGGCTCAAGTTGTCTTCGTTGCACAAAGCTCCTCCTAGTATGGATTTGCCTATGGACCAACTGAACTGGTGGATGCAACGTAAGCAAGACACATAGTGATATTCTCTATCGGAAGGTTTTAAGATGATTTCGGTACGGTGTCGTCCTACCAAGTACCTAGTACCTTTTGGAAGGAATAATTCGGATGAAATGTCTTTCATCCTCATCTGACTTATAATTTTCATAATTCTATTTTCAATTTGTCTCTTATCATTTTTTAATAACTCCAGTCTACCCATCAGACGAGCAAGTATTTGTCAACCCCAAATCCACAAAAGGACATTAACTCGTACAATACTCATCATTACTGGACTGGGAATAATAGCAAAACCGATGGTATTATTCAGAGAAGCGTTTTATATGTGTACGGTAACATTTACTCGTAGAAAGCCGCTACTCCGGATTCCCGGATCGCCCCTTGCAAAAATAGGTTCAATGAGAAAGAGGAGCTTCGTGAGCGGCTCAGTAGATGCAAAACCCAGTTGTTATTATTTCTTTGTGCCTTCAGGTGTGGTGCAACTCTTCCATGATACACTTAATACTGCTGGTCGGCGGCGCTGGTTAAAGTCTGTCGATGAGGCCATGAGCATTGTTGATGAGACTGACAGTATTGTTGTCGAGGGTCAGGCGGACGTCATCTCCTTGGTGACGCTGCTTGACTCGGCAGTGAACGAGTCAGTGGTGAGTTTCGAGGGCATGCGGGGAGTTTGCTAAATACAGGAATAACACAGCCATTATGCGATTGGGAAAAACCTTGAAGTTCACGGCGTGGAGCCAGCATGCGATAATGAACTTTCAGGAGAACCACCACAGGAAAAGCACAATGTTTGATGAAAGAGAAATATGAAACTGAAGGATTGAAACGTTGAATGTTGATCGGATACTTGTCGAGTATATTTTTCGTCAGAGCGAGAATTGATCTTCTCAAAGACATATCTGACATTCTGGAAGGGGTTCGTGTTATATAATTTCTATATCGTGCAGAGCAGACGAGTTACAGATGCCGTCACCGTCTATCAGCATGCTGCTTTCAGGCCCAGCTATCGGCTGTCTCGTCTAAGCCGCTTGCCCCAATCCCGACCGTTGTGAAGGATTCGCTGGATTCAATGTGCCCCGAGATCGAACAGATTACGTCACGACTGGACGGAGGTGAAGAGAGCAACTCGTTGTTGGTTAGGGGGGAGTGGATTGAGCAACTGAAGGGTGCGGCGAGGTAAGTAGGTTCCACAGCTTGTCGGATTGACGCTTTTACGAGTGAATATGATATAATAGAAGTATTGTCGGGAAAAGGCTCCTAGCCTAATGACCAACACCAAGGTGCATTCCTTCTCGGTGACTGTGATGCTAGCAGCTTAGATATAACTGAATATCCTTCGAGCCTACTTATGCCGATGACATGTTAGTCTTGTACTACTCTTTGTATTGCTTATTTTAGATTTTTAATGTTTTCATACTATTACCCGTAATTTTTAATAATAAATCAATTTCGTTGATCTGCTCTAGCTGTATACAATCATCCCTTCAACGGCTAATATTTTTTCGCAAAGGTCAAATCTTCTCGTTGACAAGTGAATACAGTAATCGCATTTCCTAGTTGTAAGTATCGCTGATCAGGTCCATGGTGGAGTATCTAAGGTCGCCCGCTTGCCTGTCGCTCATTCCAAGACTGGCTGAAGTCGCTACAGAGCTATCGTCCTGTGTTGACGCTCTCGTCATAAAGCTCTGTCCGATAGGATGTGACGAGGTCTCGGCTGCGGACCTTAGCAAGGCGATTAGCGGGGAGCTGCCCTACGATGGCCCACAGGCTTCCGAGGCGCTGAAAAATCTCAGAGAGGGCAGAATGTAAGATTCTGGATTTTTCGACTGAAATTAGCTTTTTTCTTAGTTCTGGCGGGATGGCTATGACGCCGTCGTCGGAGCTGGATGGGGAGTTGGAGTCGTCGCTGATTGGTTTGCATGCCATGATTAAATTCGTGTGTCATCTCCATCAAGAGGGGCTTAGTCTGTCTGAAGGGGAGGACGCTGAAGGAGGAGAAGGTCGTGAAGGTGAGGAAGGAGAGCTGATGTGGGATAAGATTAGGTCATGGGAGTGGGAGGTTTCTGAGAATACTGCCGAGAAAAAAACCGTAAAAATTTTTTCCTTCAAAGGCATGCAGTTCTTGCGGAGATACCCGGGATGGATTGGCCTTGCAAACTCAGAGGTATAGGATGAGAGGCAGCTAATAAGCTTTACCCTTTCACAGTAAAATCTTCACTCAATGTGCTATCGATATTAAAGAGGAATTGCACTATTGCATGTACTTTCCAAGTTCGAAATTCTAACCTCATGTTTTTACGGTTGGTTTGCCTCTCACATTCAGTTAACTTCGTCCTTAACTTTAGATGGACGAAAATTTCCTGATCGATCGATTGATCGATTTTGGATATTAGCTATTGGGAGGCTGGATTTTCGTTCCCCGCTACGACAGGTACAACAGATTGGCAGCAGGGCACCGGTCTCGGGGATGGCTCTGGAGCTCGAGATGTCAGTGACGAAATTGAGGATAAGAATATGTTTGATACTCTACAAGAGGAAAAGAAGGAGCAAGCACAGGAGCAGCAGCAACCGCCTCAGGTAAGCGTTATCCGGGGCTTTCTGGCGTGGTGGTCGAGCAGGGGCCAATGAGATTGAAATGTTCGCCTACTTCTAGTTGATGTACACTACTCGATTTCACTGTAGCTCCTCACGTTGGTCATATCGCACTGGAGGCGCGTTGGCAATATACTGCTCCACACATTCTTATCGTAAACGGATATATAGTAGCTTGTGGATTAAGGGGAGCTGATGTGAGAAGAATTTGTCGGTATCGAATTGAGTGTTTTGCTCGGGTCTGGAAAATGGTCTTACTTTGGAGATATAATGGATGGTATGTCTTTATAAGATAAGCATCAATTGCATTCCTCCTAGGAGCACTTGGTATCCGTGAACTCCTGGTCATTCACAATAATCAGCAACATGACAACGCAATTGACTCCCTGTTAATTGTTAATATCAAATATTACTAGTGCTATGCATTTATGAACCGATTTATAATCTAACCGAGCCGTGCTAGGGTACTTAGACCTAGCGGTTTGATTCTGGCTGGAAATTCTGGCGTTGTATTGGTGGTCTTGGCAGGATTCCGAAGAGGACAAGAGTAAGGGTGTGGAAGTTGGCGATATAATGGATGTTGATGGTCCCGAGGAGAACGTCCAGAGTAGGTTAGATTTTGTGGCGCGCGGTAATTTGACGGGTTCAGGAGAGCCAAATGAGGATGAGAAGGAAGATAAGGAGAATGATGATATGGATAGGGAGATGGGGGATGTGGATTTGAAGGAAGGAGGAGAGATTGAGCAGAAACAGAAGGGACCTGAAGAGGAGGAGGACAATGACGAGGTAAAGTCGATAGTTGGTTCTGGACCATGTCATATAAGGCTAAGATTGGGGAAATAAATTTAGTTATAAAGTAGCACCTAGGGGTATTCTTCTTTTATTCTTAAAAGCTGTTGGCAGGAGGGCATGATGAAAGGTACAGTGGATAGTTTGTTTTCGACTGAGTGAGTCGCTGAATTCTTGGCCTACGCCGAGATCCTCCCAGAATATATTTATAATATCATGAATCATATTATTATTGCGCCATGTGCTGTGGACGGCGGCGGAATCAGGCTATGATCCCTTTGTTCATCCGCGGCAGTCTGGCTGTGTTGCTGGACTAGAATTTGCTCTCCTTTTTCAGGGCTCAGACTCCGAGGACGATGAGAATGCCGAGAAGAAACAGGATGAAAATATCGAGACGAAGGGAGGCGAAAAACAGGCCGAGACCGACGTGGTGGCTGCGGAGGAGGAGGGAGAGGGCGAGGCCGATGAGGAACAGAAAAGTAGGACTTGTCAGCGTATAGGCTACCGGAAGACTGTGCCGCTGTCAGATGGTGAAAATGAGAAGAACTCCGAGGAGGGTGATGAGAAGGCGGATGATGGGGATGAAAACGGCGAGGATGATGGTGAAGGTGAGTTGGGTGAAATGCTGTGGTAGGGTAGGCGCATTTAGGGAGCATCAACGAGGAAAGCGGCGACGAGGAGGATGAGGCATTCGAGGCCTCGCTGGCGAAGGCTAAGGAAGATCAGGAATCTGGAGAAGAGGGAGAAGATGGTGAGAATGCTAGACAAGACGGAGAGGCCGATGAGGACGATATGGATTTGGATGATGATATGGTGAGCCCGGGGATCGAACCGGGGGACTCCCGGATGATGGGATCGTAGGCTCTTGATGGGGATGTTGGCGGAGACTCCGACGACGCTGTTACTGACGATGAGGAGGATGCGGATTTGGACGATGAGGATGCGAAGTCGGTACACGATGAAGATAAGGAGAAGGACGGGGAGGATGAGGCAAGCTGTCGTGTATCTTTGATTCTTCACAGTGCGAATGTCCAGGCCGATACAGCTCCTGAAGACGAAACGGAGAAGTTGAACTCCATAGAGGCTGCCGAGGACCAAGACACGCTCATGGAGAACGCAGCGGAAGCCGCGCCTCAACCTCAGAGAAATGCCGCTAGTTCTGAGGATGAAGAAGGTAAGGATAATAATACAGATCAGTTGGGGAATGGCTTACTCAGGTGCGCAGGGCGAGGAGCTCACTGGTGGACGAGATAACGACGCACATAATGAAGATGAGCCTACTAGAGACCAGCCGCAAGGAGCTGAGGTAAGCCGAAGAGCGCGTTCCTGAAAAAATTAACTCGATTGCATCATATTTTAACTTGATGTTACAACTTAGTGTTTAGTGCGCGTTTCCTTCGGCATCGTTAGTTCGTATGAACACTAAAAGGTATTGGTGTTAGGATGCGGGCCGAGATGATGAAGGTGCTACAGTGAGAGAGAGTGGACCGCAGGGGAAGTCTAGTAAGGAACAAAAGAAGAAAGTGAGGGAGCTATTCGTGAGGGACGCTTACTTTATCGATTCGATCAGGCCCCGCCAGCTCCTCCCAACCCGCTGAAGGATTCAGTCGACGAGGTCGAAAAATGGCTTAAGCGGATCCAGCTTGTAGATGAAGACGAGAACGGTGACGAAGAGGAAGGGCAAGGTGAAGGAGAGAGTGAGGAAGAGCAACAAGGTCTCAATAAGGATGCCGTGAGATGATTTTGGTCAGCGGGAAGTTCCCGGATTTCCGTTCTCAGGCACAAGATGAGTCGTCCAAGTTGGAGGGTGTTGCCGAGGCTACGGGGGACAGCGCTGAGCACGCTGGGGAGCTGGAGAGGGAAGATGAAGAAGAGGATGAGGGAGAGACTGACGAGATGGACGTTGACGAAAATGAAGATGAGAGCGCGGAGAATAAGGACGGTTTAGGTGAGTCCGTTGTGACGGAAACGTGCAGCGTAACGGGATCGACTCTTACTGATGTTGCCTGCGAGAAATATGTTGTATCACAGATGTATTTTCAGGTCCAGCTCCTCATAAAAGCCCGGAAGATAAGACCTCAAAGGAACAAAAGAAATCAGAGGATGTTTCCGAAGAGAAGGACGCCACGTTGAAGGAAGATCGGCCAGCAAATGGCAAATCTCACGCCGCTCCAAGATCGGAGATCTCTAAGAATACACAGGCTTTGACAGCAATGGCTGAAGAGGACGATGGGGATGTTGAGATGAGAAGTGGAGAAGGTCAAGAAGATATCATATACAACGCAGGTGGAGAAGGAGATGTTAGCAACGAGCGTCTCCAGCAAATCGATCGCCTCTCTACGAGTGTTTGCAGCGAGCTTACTGAAAGATTGAGAATGGTCCTTGAGCCCACCAAGCGTGGAGGCATGCAGGGCGACTACAAGACTGGCAAGAGGCTCAATATGCGAAAAGTCCTTGCGTGGGTGGCCAGCGACTATAGGAAAGATCGTATTTGGTTAAGGAGGAATAAGCCCAGCAAGCGAGAGCATAATGTTATTGTGTGCTTGGACAACACCAAATCTATGCGATCGAACGAATCTGGCGAGCTCTCACTGTGCGCAGTTTATGCTATCACACAAGCCATGTCCCGGCTTGAAATTGGTACCGTTGGAGTTAGCTCTTTCGGTAGCTCGGTTCGCCCACTGAGGACACTGGCATCACCTGCTCCTTTGAGTCTACCGGAACTACTGCAGCACTTCAACTTCGATGAAGAGAGTGCCGGCTCTATGTCACGATCTCTGCCAGCTGTGCTAGATGATTGTGATGAGCAGTTCAGTCACGTTGTCGGGGAAGACTACAAACAGGCATGTTTGGCAGTTGTTGTAACAGATGGACGTTTCAATAAGGAAGCCGTGCGGCACTCGGTCCAGAACATGCTGAGCAAGAACAGACTACCAGTTCTCATAATCGTTGATGAATCCGCGGACTCTGGACGGTCTATCTATAATCTCAAAGAGGTTATTAGAGACCCGACGGGCCGCAGTCGAATGGCTCCCTTCTTGTCTAACAAAGACTTCCCATTTCCATTTTATGCTGTTATACAAGACGTCTCCCAGTTGCCCAACGTCCTTAGTGATGTGATCAAGCAATGGGTCGAGGTGACTGCTACTAGGTGATGAAAGTCACATATAGCACCTTAGCCTTTACCAACGTATTTTACTAGTGTTACTCTTCATCACTGTTTCATTCCTACTATCATGCTTTTGTGTATGTTAGTGAAAAAGTCCAAGGCATGCTAGAGAGAAGGTATCCACAAGCGCTCAGGATTGATCGAGCGAGCAAAGGCAATGTGCCAATCGAAAGGTTCCAACGATCAGGTTAGACACTAATAAAAAAACTCAAGTCGAATTGTCCGATCAAATAGAAAGAAGTCTTGCCCACTGGTGATGCTAAGGTGATGCTTACCCACTGGAATTTATCCAGTGAGGCCTATTGCGTATCAGCAGCCTTCATGCCTACAGCTGCTACTAGAAATGTCCACCGTTATAGCCTCATAATGAGGCCCTCATTCGACTTCTAACAAACTGTCGATACAATGACTATCGTTGCAGGCAGGTCCCAGGTGTGGAGCCATCTCTGAATAGTATTCAGTGAACACTTACGCAAGGGCGTAATACGCCCTATATGAAGTTCATATGGTAATTGGTTTACCGCCATGCCAATTCTACTGCCCTTAAAACGCCCACTCTTCCAAAAGCCATTTTCTCACCACTTCTTGTAACCCCAGGAATGCTGCTCTGTTTTATAATAGATTTCACTCTTTTTGCGCTTAAAGGCTGTGCAGCTACGCTTTTCATCATAGCCACTAACCCAGCAACAACGGCGGCTCAAGTGGGCCATGAGCAGTGGCTGCCACACACAAAACCCGGTTTTAAAAACCGAGTCTATTTTTAGTATATTCACAAGACCAGACTTTATTCCCAGGTTTTAGAGATATCTTGTCGTTCATTCCCTGCTGAACAGATGAGTTAAATACCGGACCTGGACGCATTCTGGAGAGCGGCAAGAGCTCTATTGCCGAACGGCTTCTCTCGCCCTGAGGCGAAGACGATTACATCTGCATGCGCATGCACCGCGCAGTTTATACTCGCTGCAGTGTTGTCGAGTACTCCGTCATAGAAAGGTATCAGCCTGACGTAGTCCGTGATACCTGCGATACCTATCTTCCTGTTGATCAATGCCCCTAATTGGGCCCCAATGACACCAGCCATACGAGTTCCAAGGCCTTCTCTGTCATGAGCATCGGTGTTTTTTGTGACCGCGTTGTATCGGGTAAATCGTTTTCTCTCACTGGAATACTTTTCGACACTGGTTTCAACACCACCTCGTATTTCTCAACACTTCGTCTTTGTGTTCGGCGCTATCTATTTTTAAAACACCAATGTGCGGTGTTGTAAATTACTGCTTCTCTTTTCAAAACTTTAATTGTTGAAAAGACCGAAGGCGGCATTTTTTGCTTGTGTAACACAAGTTATGTTTACGCAGTACAGCTGGCAGCTACTACCTGACCGGTGGCGAGTACTTAAATTCCCTATGACGGCTATGAGTGACTCATCGCTTTATTCCGAGGATTTTTAATTGTTATTCACTCTACAGTAGTTGCATAATGTAGCTTACCAGGGCCTGGATTTGGTTTTCTTACAGGTCTGCTGCGTGAGTGCGAGTACTATGGAGATGCACCCGTGATATGAAAACCACTAATGAAAACCGTTTACCACTTTTCACTTCATTGAAACTGCGAAAAAATGTGTTAAACCTCGAAAACCGCAGTTAGCGCTACACACTTCGCCACGGTTTGCACGAAGTCATGCCACATCGCAAAGTAAGGAATGCTGTCCCGTTAGGATTGCAGTGCAAGGTACTGAGTGCTTTTGGTCAAAGTATCTTATGGATATGCGTGTCTCGCATTGCGAGATACACCAATACTTAAGCGAACACAAGTCGTGAAAATGAGAGAAAAAACTGGAACAATCACTCGTGTGCTACTCCTATACCAGCCATGTTCAAATCGAACCCTGGTTCATGTCGGGAGCAACCCTGGTTGTTCAGCCATGTACTTAAAAAGCAAAGGCACAGAATTTTTGCTGGTCTCCGGTCATGAGGTATTGAACCGATGTTGGACCCGACATATGAGAGTTCGAGTGAAAATGAGCTGCGAAGTGAAAAATGTTAGTCTGCCCTGGCACAGTCCCAGCAGTCCTAGAAATGTGGTGCATTCTCTGGTAGGATATTGGCTGGATACATCCCATTATAATTTGGGATACTCTAGGCAGGATGCAGGATATTGACCTGGCTATCCATGAAATGTGTAACCTACTTCGTGACAGTTGCATAACAAGATCGGATGCTGGGCGCGCGCTAAAATGACCGTGTGCGAAATATAACATTGAAACGGCCCACGAAACGGTTGATCGATATCTCATCGATTTCCCCTAGTGAAAATATATTTGGCAAATTTTGCATCGCAAGCCGCCCTACTGCGAGACATGACTAAAATTTGGCAATTTGCATAACAAATTTGCACACACTGTATGCATATCGTAACATACATGACGAAGCCCTCGTGACGAGGGTTATTTTCAACACCGACAACGACTAAAAGTGTTGATAAGAACTATCATTGCAACGGTCTCCAACAACACTTGCATGTGTTGAAAATGAAAGTGGTGAAAAGTATTTGTGCCAACGCATGTGTTGAAAACAATCCGCATGTGTTAGTAAGAACCACAGATGTGTTGAAAATATTATGTGTTGTCAGATACTGGTGTTGAAATATATTGTTCACCCACGTTGTATCCAGCAACCGTGACGCGCCTCATCGATCAAATAGTCAGGGGTAATGGGCACACGACTATCTTATGATGACCTTTGTGCGGAGGAAGTACTTCGACGCCCGCAGAGGTTATTCCTCAGCGATAAATCATCAACTTTGTCTGGTTGGGGAGTGACCAGATATAACCTGTGTACCCCCATGAAAATGGGAAAAACGAATTTCGGACCAGCGAACCAGGATTCCTAATTCTCGTAACGGGAGTGACGTAACGTACTAAGAGAAGTAGATATGATAAGATAACTCAATCACATTCAGTATGTGAGGAGCCCGGGATATGAGGAGGCCCATAGTGGACAGCCCATCGGTCAGGAGACACATCTACGCGGTTCAAGCTCCTATGGTGAGTCAATTGTGAGCTCCTGTTGTGTATACACTTAGCAGTGCTGCGAGTACTGAACATGGGCTCGAGTAGTTGTCTCTAATTTAGAAACCTCCTTTCGAGATGGTCATCATCAATTTCGACAAATCATTTGAACCTTGACCTTCAAATTGAGATATTCTGAAAGATCAACAAATATAAAGTTCCACTCGCCTGGAAAAATAAGGGATACTACTCAACAGGTAGGCATTTAAACGGTGGAGTCTACACCATGGAAAGCTAAGTGTGTCACAGACCGTCTGTGACCGACGCGTGCATCATATTCGGTGTATATATGTAAAGAAGTAGATAATATGTATTTATCAGCGTAGGCTATGTCCTCCTACGTGCACTAGTCTGATACTACCTGTGCTACGATTTCAGCATAACTTAGTGAGTTTAGGTAGTTGAGAATGGTTATCTTTGCATTGTTCTTTGTGGTTGCGCAGTTTGCTATTAGCTGTGTGATCTACACAGTTGCACGTGTACGTTAGGGTTTTCTGCGCCCTTAATAAGCCTTGGGTTGGAAGTTCTTTCTAGCATTCAATGTAGTCGGCTTGCTAGCGTCTAATAGAGCGACTGAATCTCAGTTCTGCTCTCTCAGTTACTCTATACATAATGCTGGTCTCTACCCTTCTATTATTCATCTATATTTCTGCTAGTCCATGCTTCTGTAACGCTCCATCCATCCCTTGACTATATCGATCAGTATGGCTAGCGCCAACTTATGTGACTGGCAGTTTC
>JAAPAO010000117.1:0-71586 GCA_013115145.1 Perkinsus chesapeaki
AACGGTTCGCGGGTCGCGGGTTCCAATTTAGGTATTCGACACCCTACCGCTCGGGAGGAAGGACTCGGGTAATCACAGTTATGAGATTATAACACTGGAGGAACAGTGGACCAGTATTGCTTCAATATCTCCTCGTATAATAAATTGATACCGAAATGAGCGTCGCAATTTTGACCCTGATAACCCTCCCTTCCTGGCTTGAGGAACAGCTCCTTGATTAAGTTACCAGTCGCCTTATGCGAACAAGGTAATAAAGCACTGAGGCAGTACTGCACTCCCTGCCACGATTCGTATTGTGTAGTCCTATTGAAGCTCTTTCTCCTACGGTAGGATAATGAACAACTCAACGGCATATTTAATGAAGCATATCTAAAGCATATAGTAACGGCCACAGTGGCAAATACCCGAGATGCACCACGATCTCAAGCCGTAAGAAATACAGGACGGACTCATTACGGATTCAGTGCATATTTTTGCAGACGAGTTTGTGTGTCCAGCTTTCTTGCTAGGCTTCTGGTACTCATAGTTACAAAATACGTACCGGTTGCAACCGGTTTCTCTTAACAACCAATAAGCTGGTATTGGTGGCGAGGATAAGCCAGTGAGAGAAGATTAAACTCCCTTGCGTCCAAGAAAACTAACGTGTGATGCGTTCTATGCCTCCTCATTCTTGCATTATGCTACGCAGCGTAGCCTGTAATCCACGGCTCCATGACGCCACTTGAGCCCAGGCAATTCTCCTCTCACGGTATATCGATTAACTATATGTGCTCATGGCGATGATAGGATGCTCTAGCTCCTAACAAATACAATATGTCCTCGCCACACCTGAGCACCTCATTTCACACTAGGCCTCCTAAACTCTATAAGATCTCATAATGCTATAAGGTAAACCTGGCGACTAGTGTTGATGTTATATGCAATGGTGTCTCAGAAAACAAAGTTGTCATCGGTACGAACAACAAGATGGATTATCTGGTAGCAGGCCAGATGGTCCGAGGACAGATATAATCGATACATGCAACTATTCCCATTCCTGCGTGTGTTGCATCCTTCAACTTGTCCGAGGTAGGCTCCACTCACACAAACCCCTAAAGAGTTATATGGCTAGTGTTTTATCCACCTTGTTTGTTGTTTTGTTGTAGTAGTTAAAGAACACAACTGTACATTATGAATGGAAAAGTGAATAAATATAATGGATAAGGGCCTTCACCATGATATATGATGTTGCGGCATTTACAGATGATGTTACTACTATAGTCTATGTCTGAATGTAGCCGAGGAGGCCAGGGATCCTCTACCACCCACAGTCTGGCCAGTGGATATGCTGGAACATAAATCAGAAGTAGCGTATTCATAACGCCGTTGATCCTTGCCATGTGTATTTCCATCTCGAGGTGGGTGACGATGTGTATTCTTCTGAAAGATATCGATACAGTCCCTTGGATAGACTGGACACGTGTGATGCCTACCATCAAAGACAGTAGATCGCCTCGTTCCCCAGTGCCCAGCATACGTAATATTTCATCATCTATTTTGCTGCTACAGTGACTAACTGCGCTTCTTGCTCTCCCGTTGGGGACTAGATCTCTCCCCAATGGCAGCAATGACTTTGTTGGTCCGTCGATATCATCATCACAGTTCATTCCATTCATCAGCGCCTCGCTGGGTTCCTCTGTGTATGGCAACTTATCAAAATCATGTAATGTTCGCTTTCTCTGTCTCCTATATCTTTCATTCGCCTTCTCTGCACTCAATAATTGTGCATTCAGTTTAGCTGTCTCTCTGTTGCACTCTGCCATTTTGCATTTAATATCGGCTCTGTCAGAAACATGATAATCTCAACACACACCGTAATAGATAGAATACTTTTTCTTTTCTAGTGTTCTCAAATTTTCCAGGAGCAGTGTTGCTGATCGGTGGTCATCCTCTATTGTCTCATGTACTCGACTCTCCCGAGCCGCGCTCGACTGGCCTGTTGCTGAGTGTTTATGATTATGATGGTACTCCTGAAATAGCCACACATCTATCCACACCAGAGCAGCAGTGGCGGCCGTGGCTGCCTCACCCAGAATCTGAGAGCCTGTTTAACATGGATTAAAGCTGAGGAAGGAAAACTGTTCACGACATAGGCTGATATCATAGCAACCTTCTTTGGCGTTCATCCCATAACCCATCAATAGTATTGGTAGCGTTTTGCTGTGATTCATGGATATCAGCTCAGTTTGGTCAGGTGCTAAACGAAATCGTACTCCACTCTGGCGGCAAATCGGGCACTGGTGCATCTACCAACGTAAAGTAAAGGTAAGCAACGATAAAGTACAGACATCCTGATCGATCGGTGATAATTTCCTTTTCTGCTGCCACACTCTATAATGTGCCGTGCATATAATATCACCGCATGTCCCAAACAGGAGCCTGAATAATAAAAATGTTCTTAACAATGATTGAAGCTACATTCCTACTGCGTTAGTGGTTCAGCAGTTAGTTGGCCCTTCCTGCTCCCGCCAGCCTCCTTGCATGACTTCACACCACATATGAAACCTGGTGTATTAGAACGATGCGTCATAGGATGAGTTGCGAGTGAGCTGCCATTATGCAGGTCAACCAAGAACCAATCTGGGTGATCAGCGTGCAAAGCAGTTTATCCTGTTAGAACGAAGAACGCGCGACTCGATGATGGCACTGAAACTTTATCATCACCGCATGTCAAGGGATATCATACTTCGGATATTTTGTGGGTTTACAATTCATAAGAAGAACGATCTCTTGCTGATAGCCCGGCCAATCGGAACGGATACTTCTCCTAGCAAGTTCATACCATTCTGACTTAACAGCGTCAAAGAAGAGCTTTGCTCCAGTTGATACGGTGGTCGTTGTTGCCGTTGGCCATTCTCCAATAAATACAATAAATTGGCCGGTGAAAGCTTTGAGGACCTTGAATGCAAGAGCATCAGGTTCATGTGGTGGCCAGCTTAACCATAACACCTCACATCTGGGTGACCACGATCTAACTGACTCGATTGCATCCTTTTTAACTATGTTGCGAGACCACCTTAATTGGTTGGCAGGTTGGGCGTCGGACATCTCGTAGTGCAACAGCTGATTATCCACTCTAGAGGAGATTGCGTTATTTATAAGATAACCATGCCAACCAGCACCGGCAAAGGGATCAATGATACCAGTTAAGTTAGACGAGGAGTTGAGTCGCCTTACAAGCACATCTATGATCCACTCTATTTCCCCGCTGGACACAAGTGCCCAAGCATATCGATGACAACAGTATTCTCGCCAAACTCTCATCAACTTGCTAACTTCAAGTGGTAGTTCCCTCACCCTGATCTTCACTATACAATCGCTTGCGTCTTTCAAGGCTGTTAACATGCCCTCATATCTTTCGATCACATCGCGTTGTCCATCTTTATCGGACGATATTATAGCTCCTCGAATGGAATCAAATAGATTTAATAATTGTGGTGCCGGCTTTAGCCTTGCCATTGCACGTCGAGCATCCCTAATATTGCTAACCTTGAGTATTCGCATTGTAGCGCTATCAAATCTTGTGGTGAACCGTTGGAGATCAGATGCCAAGAGATGGTCAGTGTGAGTTTGAGATGAGCCTTCATCACATAGAGCTAGTTTCATACGTAAATGGAAAAGTGCGAAATACTTTACCAATTCGTCTCGTGGTATTCACAACGCAATCTAGTAGTCCGAGTACGTTATCGTAGAAACAAACACACAAAGGGGACAGTCTGAATTGTATCGTCAACGCATTCGGTACATAACGGTGCACTTTGGAGAAGTGCTGCTAACTTTGATCACACCATTGTTGTTGCTGTAGGGTGGTAAGGTATCTATTTTCTTGTACACAACCTTGATGTCCAAGTCTCGAGGATTATAAGGTGATTTACGTATACCAAGGCTGCACTGTATATTGTCTGAAATGATGCCAATATACGCATAACCTAAATACGGTTAAGACATCAAGGAGAGCTGGTTACCTGCTGCTGCTCGGACACTGTTATATCGATCATATGTTATTGGACAGAGCTCAGTAAAATACAAAACGGTTTGCTGCCAATGTGTACGTCTGCTATCTGGACCAGTGGTTAGGGTAAATGTATTGGCAATTGGATTATTGGAGAAAGTGAAGGATACATCAAACCATAGAACCTGATTAGCAAATCTAATAAAATAGCGTGGTGTAGCGGCATAGTGCTACCAGGCCAGTTATGATATCCCTTCTGATGGGACACAATTGGAAGTGTGATACAAAGTCTAGGTCGGCAGTGCTGCACTGGTAGAGGTCGAGGTCCAGTAAACAAGCGGTAGATGTACAGATACAACTGGGAGAAACTTCAGTCTGACAGGATGGCCCTTAGAAAGTCGATAGAAGAGAGTTCCCCACCACTGATGGTTCTGACTTCAGCTCTTCTTTTACACAACTCATACATATACCAGTATCACCAACAGAATCCCAGGCATGATTACGATAGTCTAGCTCATCCCAAGCACTAATACCAGCAACATAGAGTTGGGCTCTATCAGGTAACATATACCCACCTGATGCTAGCCACTTATTACGTGCAAAGATAACCTAATTATCATAATAGATAATATGAGAGATAGAATAGTGTACCGAGTCTAGCATGCCTTCATATAGTAAAGAATAACCCATCCATTCAGATATAATTATATCAACTTTATCAACAGGCAACTCAATCTCCTCAACTTTACCTTTTATATACCTATAACAACAACATCGAATCATCGTTCCACCACCATGACAGCAGCAGCAGCAGCCTTGTACGTAATTTTTTCGCCAAATCCATTGGTTGATGCAATAACTCGTGAGACATCGACAATCTCAGAGCACTCTATTCCGTACCTAATTCTTCAGAGGTGGGTGGTGGGAGTAAAGGTGGAGCGGCATGCTTAGCGGCGGTGGCATACACATGTTTGGCTCCTGCTTGCGCTGCAAATAAGGTTAGTATGCCAGTACCACTACCAATATCCAAAACCTACTATAAGAAGAATGTAGTAAATCTGCACAACTTCACTTCTTATCCTCACCGTCTTGTCTTTAAATATATGCTTATTATCTATTATAGCTCTACGATAGGTATTTGTACGTACTTCATCTCCAAGCATATCTTCATGTATCCATAGCTTACCATATGAGTTAGCATAGTAGTCCGTATCCTGTAACCTATCAAGTGTGGTATATTCACTTAACACAGTTTTTCTCATATACTTCAGTAAAGGGGAGTTGCATATATTTGTGGGATGACTCCAATCATTAGCCCATTCCTTCAGTGTTGTTGTTGTTCCTTCCTTCTCGATGGGTCTATGATGGCTGACACTGCTATCATACGACGGCATTGAATTATCTGAATAGCTTAAGTACGGTACGACAAGTATCAACTAACAACTACCCGATGCTGTGCCACAGCGTGATGATGTAATATCATCATCATCAGGGCGGCAAGGTAGGAGCCTGCGCCTTCGAGGAGATGATGCCGGCCGCCACCGGCTACTAGTATTTGTAGGACTTTGGAGTGTTGTATGCTTGACGACGCAACTGTCTGTGCTATAAGATCTTCTTTTAACTCCATGGGAGCTCATAGTCAAGGACTCTGTAGCAGACTCTGTGACTCTATGTGTAGCTGCTGTAGGTATGTGGGATTCGGGTGGTGGGATATACCATTCCATGGGCAAGGACAGATAGGAGGTGTAGTGTCCTGATTAATGTATGTAATAATGAGACACATTACAACACAACAGCAGTATAGTAGTAATGTGTATATAACAGAAAGTATTCCTGGGGTTATCCAGTTACGATAATAAAAGCAGCCACATCATCACCATCTTTATGGTCACATCATTAACATCAATCTCGCATAAATCTACTGAGGTGGTGGTGGTAGGGCTGAACTACTTCCTCTGGGGGTGCCCGCTGCCGCCGCTGCAGTTGAAGTAGTACTCTGTTTATTTACAGGTGCCGTACTGCTGCCAGTCACTTGCATTAGTGATGCAAATGGATCTAAAGTGGTAGTCTATTATAACACAACTATGACAGTGGCGTACGTATATCGTACCTGTTGTGCCATGAACTTGATGAGGTCTCTGCCTTCTGCTTGCATGAGGAAGCATTCTCTTCGGAGCTGGTCGAGGCTTTGATGGTTGAGCAAAGGCTGCGGGGGGGAAGCCGCCATCAGCCCCTTGGGATGCTGCTGCTGCTGCAGGTGATGATGAAGATGACGCCGCAGGGGATTCAGCACTGATGGGCTGCTGGTCCACTGACGGAGTTGGTGATGAGGCTCCAACAGCAGCACCAGCAGTCTGGCTGTTGTTGTTAGGTGAGGGCATCATAGGACTGACCCCTCCGCTTGGTGGGCTGGGAGCTGTAACCGGTGGTGATGGTGCCATAGCAGGAGCCGGAGGCCGTACAGCAGGAGGAGGAGGGGCATGGTGCTGCTGCTGCTGTACTCCATTGGATGGTGAGGGAGCGGTAGTAGTAGCATTGACCGGATGGGGGGAGCCTTCTCCTCCTAAAGTTCAACATTCCATTGCCCTACTTAATATTCGTCTAAGCCCTACTTCTTATCCCATTCGATGGCAGCACTGAACTAGGATGGTACTGCATACCTACCGGTGCTGGTGCCGCCCCTGTCGATACCCCACCTGCAGTGCGAGCCGTGGCCACCGCCGTTGGACTGGTAACTGCAGCAGCAGCAGCAGTAGCTGTCTGTGATGGTGTTGTTGTTGTTACCTCCAGTAAATGCAGCATGTACACCAGGTGAGGCAATGCTTGACTTCATAGTCTCGGCCACTGGTGATATAGGTCCACTAGGGGGCATTGAGGGAGGAGCATGAGGAGGAGGAGGGGCAGCCGCTCCAGGTAGCGTAGAAGGAGAAGCAGCACTGGCTACTGGTGGTGGACCAGGAGGGGCAGTGTTGATAGGGGCTGGCCTTAGACCGTTGAGGTTGGGGAGAACAGGATGAGGAGGAACGGCCGCGGGTATCTCATCTGAAGTGGTATGAGATATTCAATATATGATATCAACAACAAGCAGCAGCAGCAAGGTGATGATGATTGAAATCGCGATATATGGAGCAAATGGCTGATGATGAAATGACGATGCTACTTCTCGATCTGTCATCCTCTTCATTTGCGAACGATTCGTCTCCATCTGGTGTATTATTCTCCTCCTCTTTATTGTTATTTTGTTCAAACTCAGCTAGCGATGATCTCTCCTCTTGAGTAAGGTTCGACAATGACCGTGATGTAAGATGTTCAATAACCTGACCAGACCACATCTCTATTCGCTGCTATTAGTACTACCTGTTGACTAGAGGATAATAGTTCACAGTCGACCTCATCAAGATCTTGCTTCAACACCGCAATATCACAAATTATACCATTAAACTTGGACTAACAATCAATGAACTGCTGCTGCTGTTGCTGTTGCCTTCTACAGTAGTATTACTACCTGACAGTCCTCCATAAATGACTGTAAGCTTTGTGTGGTGTAGTTTGCCATCTGCCCTAGATATTGTATCTAACCAGCATCAGCACATTGTAAATGCAACACCGCTATACCACGTTCTTATTCACCACCTGTTGTATCAGTTGTGTGAACTGTTCTTCACTAATGCCCCCAGCAGCGGTTGGAGGTAGCGGAGAGCCAGCAGTCGGTAAGACTGCTGTAGGTGTATTGGCTGCGAACTGTTGCTCCATCTTAATACGAGAATCTCTAAACCTCCAAAGAGCAGCATCATCAGCCTTGGGAAGAGCTGGAGATTTTTTCTTCAACCATGCATATACCAGAGTAAGCATTAATACAGCACAAGTGATGTATAGGTCGATTAATGGTGACTCACAGCCAGTAGCTGCAATTATGTCCCTCTTCAGTGGTTGGGCATACGTAAGCCAAAGTCCTTCGGCTATTAGTAAAGCCTCCTTGGCCTTAACTTCAACTTCATCCTTAAACTTATTAAATGCTGATTCAGTAGGCACTGCTGCTGCCTGTGTAGTTGGCACAGATATTGTGGTAGTAGGTGGAGGAGCTGGGCTTGTTGAAGCCCCTTGGCCTGGAGGAGGAGGAGGAGTCAAACCTCCTGGACCAACATCCTTGTCAGTGTGTAATGGGACTGCAGTAGCAGTTGTTGTTGTAGTGATATGAGTATTACTGCTACTACTAGTGTTGCCTCCCTCCTCTAGATGAGTCCATGCGCTACCAGAGGCCTTTACCTGCTCTTCCTTGCTATCTGCTTTACTCGATCCTTCTCCATCCACATCCTTATGGGCATCGAGCACACCCTCTGAGCTACTATCCTCTTTTTGTTCGGATGTGTCCTCTGTCGATCTCCTTTCCTCATCTGCTACTCGTCGTTTATGATCTTCCTTTTCTTCCCCTTTGCGTTTAGCAGCTGCCTCATCCTCCTTTCTTTGCTTCTCTTTTGCCTGCTTCACCTCCTTCTCTTTCCTTTCAGCCTCCGCCTTTTCCTTTCTTTCAGCTTCTTCCTTTACTTTCTTTTGCCTTTCGGTCTCCTCTTTCTCCCTTCTCTCGTCTTCTTCCTTTGCTTTCTTTTCAGCTTCCTCCTTCATCTTTCTCTCCACCTCTTCGCTCTTTTTCTTCTCAGCTTCTTCCTTTTCTTTTCTCTCAACTTCTCGCTTCTTCCTTTCGGCTTCCTCCTTTTCCTTCCGTTCGGCTTCCTCCTTTTCCTTCCTTTCGGCTTCCTCCTTCTCCTTCCTTTCGGCCTCCTCCTTTTTCTTCCTGTCGGCCTCCTCTTTCTCCTTCCGTTCGGCTTCCTCCTTTTCCTTCCGTTCGGCTTCCTCCTTTTCCTTCCGTTCGGCCTCCTCCTTTTCCTTCCGTTCGGCCTCCTCCTTTTCCTTCCGTTCGGCTTCCTCCTTTGCCTTCCTTTCAGCTTCTTCCTTTGCCTTCCTTTCAGCTTCTTCCTTTTCCTTCCTCTCGGCCTCCTCCTTTTCTTTCTTTACCCTCTCCTCCCTTTCCTTCTTCAGCCTATCCTGTGCCTCCTTCATAAGCTTATCAGCCCTCTCTTTCCTAGCTCTTTCTTCCTCTTCCCATACTGCATCCTCATGTTCATCACCATCCTTAGCAGTAGAGACTGCAGTAGGCACAGTGCCCTTCCTTTGCTTCCTCTCGGTAGTATCATCCTCAATAGTAGTAGTGTGGTCAGAAGGGCTCACTACATGGTCGACATCAACACCACCCTTATGTATCGGCGTAGCCCCATGTCCCTCTGCTGCTGCTTGGGCTGTTGATCGGGCTACTGGTATTGCCCCGGGAGTAGGAGGAGGACTCGTAGCAATAGGCGTGGCTGTAACAGTCATGGGAGTTGGCTGCTGCTGTTGCTTATCTTCCTCTTCTCCTTTAGCATGGTTACCTCCCTCCTCCTCGCCAATAGGATATGCCTTAGGACGGCTACCCATATCCGAATACTTAGATAAAACCTGACAAGTAGTAGTGCCATGTTTAAACAACCTTGAAGATTCGGGCTGCTAAACCAATGATGTTAGAATTCACAGAGGAAGCTCAAGTGTCAGGAGGATTTAGTAGTTACAGCAGACCCGCGATGAAACATTGAAATTGACGATGACGATGATACTAACTTATACTACCTACCACCATTACAGACAGAAAGTACAGATGGTGGTGGTCTCGGGGAAGGAGTGTAGGCTAATGTGGAAATAATTGGGGGGCAACACATGGCTTTAGATATTAGTGAGTGTACTATCTTAAGAAAGCGTGCGTAACCATAACAAGTATACCACATGCGAGTTGTGAACAGTCCTGTATAACGATACCTTTCCAGTCTAAACGTTTTCGGATACTGTGTAGGTTCTTAGCAGTGATTCCTCCCTTATTACAGGCTCTGCACTATATGTTGGTATATCATCAGCAAACAAGTCCAATGTACCATCCGGACGGACATATCGATCTCCTTCTACTTTATCCCTACCCCTCTCCTCTACTGCTGCTGCTGTGGATGGCTGGAATAGACAGCACTGGCAGAATAATACAAGTATTAAAAGGTAGTGTGGCAATCTTAAAGGAGAAGACGGCAGTGATGATGATGACGATCGTACAGCAGTTGTTCTTCTTGTTACCCGACTCATATCAAGCAAAAAACTTACACAATTAACAATAAGAAAAGCATGGTATTAAAACTGCAACACAAAGCAGCATAGTTGGGGGAGGGGGGGGGCAACTATCCAGTGAATGTAAACTAACTGTGAACTGCTTTGAGGATACAGAGAAACTTATCCCCAACAGAAATGTAAGAACTAATGCTGCTGCTGTTGTCCAGAAACCTGATTCATGTGGTGACCACTTGGCTTGCGGTCTTTACCAATAGTCTTGAATTTAGCAAGGGATGCTCTGAGAGTAAGGCAGTAGGAGGAGGAAGCAGCAGCAGCAGTTAAGTGGGTTTACTATTACCTATTAGGGTTCATAAACTCCTTAACCATGTCATCAGTAACCTTTGCTCTTGCCTCCTGATGCTGTTTAGTGAGCTTAACAAGCTCATCCACTAAGATGTTTTTAACCTAGAATATAACCTATTACCAACAGGCTACTACCATTCCCTCCAACTAACCTCTCCAGTGAGGAGCTTTCCAGAGGAGTAATCCTCACCAATCTGCTCGAACTTCTCATCATCATCCATAATATATCTACCACACTACTACATCAACACCACTTTTTAACCACCCCTCATGATGTACCTTAGATACTCATAGGCTACATCAACATCAAGATTAGCTCCAAGCCTCCTCTGTTCCTCAGCTGTCTCCTGTCCTCCAGAGAAGCAGTACTTCATTATCTTATTCTTGATCTGTATCCAATAACTCTATCATCCACTACGCCATGTACTTTGCTTATTACCTCTTTAGGAGTATCAGTTACCATAATAGTAGTATTACCAACACTACCGCTCATCTTAGTCTTATGACCTTGAAGAGCCGGGAAGAACTTGGAATGGATAAGAGCAGGTTTAAGCATTCCCATACGTGGGGCAACATCCCTAAGACCAAGGCTAATCTATCACCAATGTTGTATTGGTGGCCTAATACCTAGTAACCCTGAAGTAAGGGTCCTGATCGATAGCCTGGGGAATGAGACACATAATATCCTTACGGTCACCAAAGATGGATGGGAAGGTGGTAGAGAAGGATGGGCTGGCTTGGATAGCACAGAAGCTGGACTTACCAACACTATCGGAACCTATGGTATGCACTCGAAAGGTAATGGATGATAGTTAACCAACCTGTGAAGCCGAATGCACCCCTGGCTTGGTTATAAGTGATAAGCTTCTGTATCTTGCATACATTAGGGTACCTAAGATATAGTAGTGAAGGAGGGGGGGGGAGTGCCCACTATATTACATAGTCCCCATATAGTCGAGGTCAGAGAATATAAAGGTCTTGCTCATATCAAACCCACATGCAATAATATCCTTAGCATTCTCATATGCTAGACGATGAGCTTCCTCGAGAGTCTATAGAGAATGAGTAAAGGAGGAGGAGGAGGCGGCAAGTTAGGGGGCGGTGCTGATGAGCTTACGAGGTAGTCCTTGAAGAAGAACTTCTCATCATCAGTGAGCTGGATAACCAGCGGCACATCAAAGGTGTCCTATAAGGAGAGATATTGAACTAGTACAAGTATACTGTAAAGGGCTTACTTGCAACCACTTAGTGAACTGGAAGGGCACGAGATGACCAAGATGGAGGGACTCAGATGATGGGCCACGACCAGTATAAAGGTAAAATGGAATACCTATTATATGGTTGCGTGTGTATAGCTAGTAGTGTGGAGGAGTGGTGGCGGCGGCAGTACTACCTCTCTCATACTTATCCAGAAGGATATTCAAATCACGATGAGAGAAGAATAGGCCTCTACGTAGGAACCTATGGGCCTTCTTCCCAGTAACCCTTTCCATCCTATCAATTAGCTTCTGGTCGATGGGAGAGCAACCAAAATCCCTAATGAGCTTATCGTAGTCGATACCCTAATAAGTAGTAATATAATGTATATAACTGGAGGAGGGCTTTGTAATTATACCTCATCAGCACCTTCTACTTCCCAAGGTGTAACCTTCTGTCCCTCTGATACGCCAAGGACACCCTCTTGAGAGAGTTGTTCTACATAATAACAACAGTTACTCCAATACTACTACTACCACCTATACCCTTATTACCATCAGGAACATATGGTACAGCTATCTCAAGTGGAGGGAGGTCCTCAACATTACTATCCTCCTCAGCCATCTCAAAAACATCAGAGGTTGCCTCAACTAAGAGATGAACATAAGAATATCTACTACTGAATTGAAGGTCTACTACCAGTAAAGGATATCTCCAAGGTGCTCTTTTTGGCAGAATACTTCCACTTAGTCAGGTTAATTTCCCCCAATAGCCCAGTGGATTTAACAATAGGATGTACCTAATACACCATCTCAACTTATCCTATCGCCTCTCTATATTATTACATTGCAGTTCAAGTTCCACTGCTCTAAATACACCAGTCTAAGCTCCTTAACAGAGTCAGGGACCTTAAAGCTATCATACATGGTGTCAAAGTACTTCTTTTCTGCTAGTTCACGAGGTACTCCAGTGAATATCTAATAAACCTTTATACCTACCTATGAGATAGTATTACCTTAAAGGGAGCATTCTCCTCCACTTTATTATGCACATTAGTGGCTATAAGCTCCTTCTGTTCCTCTGTAGGCTCATCCTACCAATAACCACATTGACCACACCATACCCAAAGAACCCTTATTACCTTGATAGAGTTAATGGTTATCTTACCACCACCTTCATGTGGTGATACTCTATCAGTAGTCCTTCCAGTAGGTATACGTAGGACCTATCGACATCCTTAATGACCTTGCCTCTCTACCCCTCTGGTATTACAGTACAGACAGCTCCCTTAATAACGTGAAGGGCAGAATCAAAGGCAGGGGATCTGGCTACAGACATGGTAAAACAATATCTGTTAAGGGAAGGATTTAGTTACCATTAATAGAGCAGGTAGAAGGGGGCACCACTGGCTGAGAATAAAAAATCAGACGGAGCGAAGCGGTTCACGAATATTAACTTTTGCAAATAATATTTGGGAAGGGTCTAAAAGTGCGCTATAGCAGTATTATCCTCTGCCTACCCTCTCCCATATATAGTAATGTGCCTGTTATCATCAGTCAAGATGTGTATTTGATATGAGAGCTACAGCCACAAATGAATTTGGGTAGTATAGTAATAGACCAGTGATCTATTGGAAGAATGAAACTGGAGAGAATATAAGTGTTTTTTCATAATATAACATAGCTTGTCAGTCAAGACTTATGGTATTATTACCCCTGTCATAGGTAGCTTCATACTGGCCTATCGAGATATTAAGGTTACTATAGTTGTTATACTATTATGACAACTTCAACAACATCTAACCCGCCAATTAATGAATTATTCTATTCTTGCTTACCATTAATTGTACCCTATATTGGTGTTAGTGGATCATTAAGATCTTTGGGTATGGTATCTAAGGTAACTAGATGTATTGTATTAGAGCCAACATCATGGTCACATGCTGAACTAGAGCCACCACTATCAACTAGTAAATGGTCAATGGAACGGTATAAGACAGTTGTACCTTTATTTACCTGTGTTAGTGACCTTGCAGTTCATGGTAGAGTACAGCCCCTGCCTAAGCTTATTATTACTTTATCAACTATACAAAGGTTACGATACCTTCAATTAATAGGGGTTACGGCGTCACCTTTATATAATATCCTATCTCCATCTACTACTAATGCTATACCATTCTTAGAGTCATTAACTATAGGCTTTAGAGGTGATGAGGACCTAACCTATCCTACAGGTGCTCGTCAGGGTAATACTATACATAGTAGGTTAAAGAGGGTAAGCTTTATCGATATAGACTTTGGTCCTAGTATTGTGGGATATGATACCTTCTCGAGTGATAATGGTATAGCTTTATGGTTGATACATTTCCTGGCTAGCTGCCCTGTACTTGAGGAACTAAAGGTCTTACAGGCACCAGCTAGGCGAAGGATAGATAAGGTTAATGTAGATATCGAAGCATCTAGAGAGATCATACTTGGTAAAGGTATGCCTACATGGAATAATGGTGGACACCTTAAGAAGCTGCATCTTGGGTTATGGTCAGAGAGGGTTACACAAGGGTTGGTTCATAGGGTATCAGTAGCAGGGTCATTGGAAGGGATTGAGATACTATCAATGGGAGTATTGTCTAGTATTACTATGAAGATGTTATTGGATAGAGGGCTAGGGGGACATCTAGAGCAGGTGATGTCACAAAGATGGATGCCATCTATTCCAGGGCCTGATGGTGATACTAGTATGAATAGGTTATTGGAGAGTAGTAGACATACACTTAAAGGCCTCAGTCTTGAATGTAAAGGTAGCTGCCCTGTACCGTGGGATATTATTATTGAATATATTATACGGTATCGTCCACCATTATTAAGGAAGGTGTACTTAACATTAATAATGGATGATAGTAATGGTGATATGGTAGCACCTGTACACAGTGCTCTATGGAGTGCTGCATTACGGTGCCATTATCCTAATATACCCTACTTTCGTCGTACTACCTATACTGTTATTATGGATGATATATGTAAGACTAATGTCCTTAGGCGTACCCTAGGCCTGTTGTATCCAGTAACATCAGCTAGGGAGCTGTTTGAAGAGGAGCAGGTAGTAGAGGGATGCCAGTGGATGCTGCTGCTGCTGCTGGGTTTAGGGTAGCGTTTAGGTCCTATGTGTTAAACCATATGACCATCCTGATAGACGTGCTAACCTCGATGATGATAATGAGTTCTTGGAGCTGTGGGATAATTTACCGATAGAATACCAAGGGCAATATTGGAATATATATAATAGTATATTTGGTATCTTTAGCTATAATAATAGAGGATCTCCATCGACTATAACCCCTACCCCTAGGCCCAGACGGTCTAGGTATAGGTCAATAATATCACCGACACGCCATACTACAACAATGCCATTGGATCCTCGACACCGCCGCGGTGGTGATGATGCTATAGGGGCAGAGACAACAACACCAGCAGCAGGAGGTGTTAGCAGTAGATCAGTCGATACTATTGATGATGACGATGATGGTAGTAGTAGTGTTAGCAGTGATGCTAGTAATAGCTTGTTGGATATCCTTACCATAGAGGAGTTACTTAAGGAGGACATTACTCTTGGTACAGCTGCTAGTACTGGTGTTGTTGCATATTCTGGTGGATGATAGGTAGTAGTATCATGATCGTTGTTACTAAAGCATGCAGATAATATTAGTTTCGATAGGTTATTATTGTGTTAAGGTTATTATTAATAATAAAGGGAATAAGGATTGATTACTGTATTGTCTGTTTCTAATAATGCAAGGGTTTACCCAAAGGAATAGGTCTGCATCATCATCAACATCAAGTAGCAGTAGTGGGTCAGTGTCGGTGATGAGTGATATAACCGCTGAGACATTGAAGACAGTGATGCCACAAGGGAGGGAGGAGGAAGTGCCGACGGGTGACAATAGGGAGGCTAAGCGGTGTAAAAGGAGAAGGAAGCAGGTAGTTGTGGTGGCAAGAGGATTACAAGGCAGCGGCAAAAGTAGTAATATAGGCAGTGATGGGGAAGGGAGGGGAGCTGCCAGGTATTAGGTACAGCTATGAGGGCAGCAGCAACACTATTGGGTGGAATATGGTTGAATCAAGATGAATTCCGTAGTCCTAGTAAAGGGGGTGGTAATGCTAAGGGTAAGTTCCTTGATAAGCTATCATGGTGTACACATTATGGAGATCCACAGTATATCATGGTTGATAGGATTAATACACAATATCGGCATAGGTAGAAATAATGAAAGGGTTATTGTTGTTTTATAGGGCTGATGGTTGTTGCTGTTGTAGGTCTGATATATATAATGCTATATATCCATGTAAGGGTGAGTATCCTGAGCTTATCTATATACAATGGGTACATCCTGATGATGAGAAAGAGGAGGAGGGCGGGGGTGGCGGTAAGGCTAATGGTGGGGATATGTCACCATTCGACCCTATAAAGGGACGGAAGTACTTTGATGTATGTGCTAAGAATGTCCGTAATAGGCATGGCAAACATAGAGTAATACAGGGGGTGGTGTACAAGGGGGGTACAGTGATGTTATCTTAGTCTATTGATCGGTATGCTGATATTGACTTTATATTGGGTACAACAGCCTCGCAGGCGGAGCCTATTACTAAGGAAGAGATGTCACACTTCTCTGTAGCCAAGCTGTGTGGTATAGATGTTACATTGGATAGGAAGGGTATGGTTAGGAGGATATTGGAGATATTGGAAAGGGATGGGGACTTTAATGATGATGATATTGATAAAGCTATAGGTGATGTTGCTAAGATAGAGAAGACTATAGTACCTGTTGGCACTGGAGGAGGGAAAGGCGGTCAGAGACTAACAAGGCAGCAGCAGCAACAGCAGCAGGAGTATGATGAGAGACGTCATGATAGTGTTACAAGTGCTAATGGAAGCCTTGGAACGACAGGGGTGCCGTCTTTGGTGGGGCGTATGATGTTCCAATTAGAGTTAACTATGGATTCTCAGAGGTTATTGAGGAGAGCGGTAGGGAATGGTTGGGGGTATATGGCTGGTAAAGGGATAGTACCTAAAGATGAATTCCATGTTACATTACTATATGTTGATAATACTAATGCATTTGATGCAGCTAGTATAGCATTAGTCAAAGATCTATGGCCTCGAATAGGGGATACCTTCTCCATCACGGTAGCCTTTGCTGTTTGCTCTGATTATGGTGTATGTGCATCACCGGTACAATTCCTACAACCAACACCTTGTGGTAATATGTACCCTCATATAACATTAGGGGTGTCTCCAAATACATTGGCTAAGGAGAGTAATGAGATGTTAGCTGGTAAGCATCCTATGGAAGCACTAAGAGTATTGGAGTTACAGCTACCAGAAAACCAGACAGAGTTGGAGCTAAGGGCAGTGCTACGAGTATCCGAGTAACCTGTTATTATTATTATTATCAACTGTCCTCTACTTTGTGCTATATAAAATGTGTTGTTCTACTATTATTATGTTTCTTGGCCTCCTTATCTCAAGTCGTTGAGTTACAGTGCTACTATACCGATACCTCAGGTGTATCCTATAGTATGGCCAGCCGTAAGAAGTATTATGTATTACTATTGGATGTAGGAAGGACAATGGCTGAGGAGGCTGCAACAGCAGCTACGGAGGGGCAGCAGACTGTTACTAAATTGGAGTTAGCATTGAAGGCGGCTAAGATGTTTGTAGTAGCAATGACCATAGGAGGGTGTATGAGGAGTGTAGATACAACAGAGGCTTATTCTTGGGGGTAAGAGTACCCAGGTAGCATTGGTACTAATGGGGAGTACTAGTACACGTAATAGGCTAGAGAACAGTGGTTATCAGAATATAGATGTTATAAAGGACCTTACTATACCTGATATAGATATGGTAATAGTCCAGTGTTATTAGTGTTATGTCTAATCTTATACCTAGTTACATTGCCTGTCTAGTATTCATCCAGGAAGCCCCTATAGTAGTGATATTGTTGGTGGTCTTATAATAGCATTGGATATGATTAAGAGTGCTACTGAGAAGAGTAAGGCTAAGTAATAATAGACAACAGTAGAAGGGGTATAGGAGGTATCATACAAGGTCCCAGAGGACAGTATTAGTATTAACCGATGGCTGCACACCTATAATGGGTAGTGGTGACCTACCCAGTGTCGTAGAACAGATGAACCTTCTTAATGTAGAGCCTATTATAACAACCTTTGGCAGTAGGACTCCCTGTCCTCTGCGTTTGTGGAATGCTGTTGTTATTGCTCATCAGCTCATCCTTTACCAGAAGTCCATACAGTATTTGAGGCATTTATCGCCCAGTCTCAGCAAGGGCAGTATCTAGAGGGGGCTACACTAATGGGGATATTAAAGCAGGTGCGGCGGTAGAGGGGATGGGTGGGCCCTGGGTGGTGGTGACTTGGGATGATGATGATGATGTCAGATAAAAAGTAAAGATACCCAACAGATATCAAAGTGTAGGGTAGATATGGAGATAACAAAGTATATGAAGATACCAGTATGGTGTTATGTTAAAACTAGTAAGGTTACCTTACCAACACTTAAGAAGGAAAGTAGTAGGAGGAGGAGGGCACATACTACTACTACCACCCTTTTTGATGATGGATTGAACTCAGGTGTTGATGGTGGTGCTCCTGTTAAAATGGACAGGGCTTATTTTACCGTAGATGACCCAGATGGAGAGGCTATACCAGCAGAGGAGAGTAACAATGCTAATCTGTTTGCCTAGTTGTTGAGACTGGTCTGTTAAGACCATACAGTATGGTCACCAAGAGTCCGCCGCTGTGTCATTATCGTCATCCCGTGATGTTCTGCTTAGTGTATCTCTACTATATTGTTGTTGTTAGGGCTAAAGGCTTATAAGTACGGTAGCAGCCAGTATGTACCATTTGAATCATATGATGAAGCATCATTGAAATACCATTCGGATAAGTCCCTCACCATGCTTGGTTTTGCCAGGGCTAATTCTATACCTCAAGAGTAAAATGTTATTATTACTTGTTTGTATTAAATATTATAACAGCCTTATAGGCTTATGATTGGTGATACGGTAGAGTGTGTTGCAGCTGAGCCTAATAATATAGAGTCTGCGAAGGCTATGAGTAGCCTTATTAAAGCGATGGTAGAGTCAGGAGTGGTAAGTTAGTACTACTACCACAGCTGCTGCTGCTGTTGAGTAGTGTTATTGGCTTCTTCAGTACATGCTGGCACGGTATTGCTTTCGTAATGATATAAAACCTAAGTATGTATGTCTAGCCCCACATGTTGGTGATAGGTAGTAAGAGGTAGGGTTAGTTTGTGTTAATGGTAGTACTGGTGATGCTGTTTTAGTAAAACCTGCCTTTATATGAACCAATTACCATTTAGTGATGATGTACGGACTGATGGTATAATATTTCAGGATTTTAATACAGACTTATCAAACAAGGAGGTGCATGCTATAGATGTAATAGCTATAGGGAAGTTGGTTATAAGGAGAGGGGAGGGGAAGGGAGGAGGAGTTAGTCTTTGTTGGTTACCTAACAAAGAGGATATGGTCATCACAATGCTAATTCTCGCATGGCACACCACCCAGGGAGACACTGCACTGTAGTGTGTTCCTTGCCTACAGGCTATAGGATAGTGCCTATGGCCATAGGCGATAGCCTCTTTTGCTGGTGTGGTAGTGGTTATAGGTATTAGATTTTATTTGTTGTTGTCCTTTATTAAGCAACGGTCTCTCTTGATAGTCGTTGATGGATACTATGAATCTTGAGGATGATGGTGAGTCTCATGAGCTACTAAAGATGAAGGATATTCATAACCCTACACTATTGAGGTTTTGGAGGACCGTAATACCCTATTATCACATGCTGCTATAGAAGGCTGGGAAGTTGTAGGTTATAGAGAGGGCCGATGATCCCGACGCACCAGTGGTAGGAGTAGACGAGGAAATAGATAGGTATTATGGTATAATGGCTTGTTGTTAGTATGGGTATGGGGGCTGGTTATAGGTATCTACATCCGGAAAGGGCTATAGAATGGCGGTTTATGAAGGATGTTAATGCATTAAAGGAAGTGTTCCCGTTAGTTAAAGTGCCAGTAGATAAGAAAAAGAAAAAGAAGTAAGAGGGGGGACTGCTGTAATAGGGATGTAAGTAGTTATATGGTATTGGTAAGGTACTGGAGGGGTTCACCGGATATAGAGACAGCTCAGGCTGCAGGGTATCAAAAACCTCCACCTGTTGACCCATCACATTTGGTACTATTATTATTAATTCATAGTGTTGATGTGGTGTTATATAGGTATTCGATTTCCCTGATGAGGATGAAGGTGATGGTCTTAGTTCACCTGCTGTAGTGTCAGCCCAACATGCTGTACCATTATTCGGAGGAAAGCAGATGTATCCCCAAGTTAGGATAGGATCTACAACACCAGTTAAGGACTTCACCACAGCAGTCTATGGTACGAGGCTATTTATCGAGTATTCACGGTAAACTGATGACACCACTAGTATCCAACCTGGTGGATACCACCGCCGCCGCCGTCGTCCTTCGTGCCCCCAAGATAATATCTCTTTACGATCTCTACTGTTGACTTGAATACTGTAGGGTATCTTTGGTAGGAGCTGGTGTAACTAGTGGCCTGTTGGATGAAGCTATGAGGAAGATGAGTGGTATAACATTACACTTACTCGGGCATCCAGGCTATGAGTAAGCAGTAGATTAGAGCAGCAGCTACTGTGATGATACTGGGTATAATAGAGGTGCTGCTTAGTTATGTCGATAAGGCTGTGGACTGTATAGTGGCTATGAGGGATGCTGCTATATGTTATGGTAACGATAGGATGGTCGTGATGGATTATAATAAGTGAAATGCTGGGGAAGTGTCGGTATGAAATAACCACCACCATGATCGGGTTAGGTTCATACATGATACTTTATCCAAGTGTAAAGACAATGCCTATCTTTGGGAACGTAGTGATTAAGCCAATAGTACTTAGTTATAATAATACTACTGAGTATCAGGTGTAACAGGCAAAAGGATAACCTATCTTACCAGTAAAGAGGCCTCAGCATCGGATAAGACCGATAAGGACGCTGAGGACTTTTTAAACAAGCAGCAGCAGCAGCCTCCACAGGAGGAGGGGGAGCAGCCGCCTGTAAGCGAGTAATGTTGAAGTAATGAACAACCCTCTGTGAGTGTTGTATTATGTATAGGCACCACGATGATATTGTATCTGGAGGAAGTATGGTATGAGACATTCATGCTATCATTCGATAACAACAACAATGACCATTACAACTACTACTGCTGCTGCTGCTGATGCTGATGCAATTAATACATTGTTTCATTCTTAAGTCATTATCACTTTGTACTTGTGTTGTTGTTGGCTTTCCGCATACGTTACTTGTATAGTTTGGCTTTGACTTGGCTGTGCCGTTATTATTAATATTATTACTCCTACTACTACTAACGCTTCATCCCTAAGGTGAGTATCTTTGATGAACTTCGGTCGGCCGCCCCCTCAACAACAACAACAACCCATGGCTCTTGGTGGGGCACCCAATGGCGGCGGAAACAATAATAACGGGTCAACACAGTATGATATGAGAATGATGCCCCCTCAACAACAACAACAATCTAACTCCACCACCACCACAGGAGGAGGAGGAGCTAATACGCAGTTGATGCATCCACCACCACCACCCCCACAGACACAGATGCCCAATAACGGTGGGTATATTTGGCTTGATCATTATGGTGGTATCATTGTTGTTGTAGCAGGTCCACCTTTCCCTATAATGTATGGTAGTCCACCATCACCAAGGGGGTATATGGGTATGGGTAATAGTAGCATGCAGCAGCAGCAGCAGCATGCTGTATCATTATCAACATCATCAATGATGCATCATCATCATCATCACCAGCATACGTCACATCATTCAAATCATCATATGTCTGGAGGTGGTGTGGGGCAGCATCATGTACCACATGGCCCTATGATGATGGCTCCACCACCACCACCGATGATGATGATGATGACGTCACAGGGTATGATAATGCCATCATCATCATCATCACCACCTGGTCTACCACATATGCAAGGTAACATTATTATATATTTATACTGTTATCATATAGCAGCCTTGTATAGGTGGTATTGGACCACCATCGATGGGAGGGCGTATGATGACCATGATGTCTAGTATGGATGATGATTACCATCACCCTCCACAAGCACCACCATCTGCTGGAGAGCATCTCCCCCATTACGGAGTGAGTAGCTTAGCCCACTTGTTGTTGTATATACAACATGTTTTAGTACATGATGGAAGGCAATGGTCCAAGTGGTGGTGGTGGTCTGCGCAGCTCATCAATGCCTATGATGGTTGGTGGCCCTCCTCCTCCGCCTCCAGGGAGCAGTGGTAACCCAGTGAGTTCCAGTCATAGCAATACCTGGATACAAGTACGAAGATATTAATCACTTATACCAATCCAATACCTACCTACATACCCAGGTCATGCAACAGCATTCTATGTGTCCAGCTCTACTAAATCAGAGTGACCATCCTACACTATTACAGTGGGATCCGTAAGCATACGATAACCATAGCCTCTAGTCATTCAACTTTATTATTATGGTCTTGTTGTTATTAGCTTTGAAGATCTCTTATGGGTCGGCACTCAACAGGGTCGACTAGCGTCTATGCAATTCACGGCAAATGGCAACCTTACCGACTACACAAGGTTCCAGTAAGAGTATATAAGTATATAGTGATGATGGGCTGTATACCCTCAGATTGGAGAGAAGTATTGATGAGGATGGTATGAGTGGTGATGGTGGTGGTGGTGGTGGAAGCTACTCCCCAGCAACAGCAGCTTCTTCCTCCTCCTCTTCGATAGGGGGTAGTGGTACAGCAGCAGCCTACAATCCAGTAGAGCATTTGTTATTTGATCAATCTGGAGTTATATCAGTAACACCTCATAACATTCATTTTCATACAAGAGGTGGTGTACGACATTATATTATGGATGATAAGACGATACATAGGATGGGTTCAAACGGCAATGTACTACCACCGTCACCACCACGGCTACCGACAACAACAACAAGATGATTAGTGTCATTGTTTAGGTTATCCGAAGTGCTGAGTTTTATCAGCCTAATCCATCTCATCTTGTTGTTGGTGGTGAAAAGAGAACGCTATTCTTCGTGGATATGCAAGCTGGTTCATTAAGCACATTTATTGATGTAGACTAGACACTAGCAACTATGCTATTATTATAACAACAACAACCCTCTCCACCTTCATCCCTCTTCATTAGGTACCCCATGGCTGCTCTGTATTACATAACCCACAGCGATCATCAGTACTTTGTATGGGTGGTACTGATGGTAGCATTAGCTTTGTGGATGGTAGAGTCCCTAAGGTGGTATACATAATGTATAATAACAACACTCGGGAGTCGCTGACAGGTCCTCACTACCCTCAGTGCCCATCCACGTGAGATAACAACACTTAGTAGTCGTGACCATTGGCTCATCAGCTGCGGAAAGAGGTACGATGACTGGTGGTATTTTAATATGGTCATCGCCTACCACTCTTCCTTCTGTTTAGGGATGGCCCTGGCTCTATTGTTGGACCCGATGTATTTATGAAGGTATTTGATCTGCGTACGCTGCGTCAAGCACTACCGATATCATGCCCTACTGGAGCCTATATGGCCAAGTAGTACTAGATTATGATGATCATGCATCATCATCATCACATGCATTGTGTTATAATGCGTTGTTGTATTAGGTTCCATCCTACCTTACCATCATCTGTTATACTACTAAATGTACATGGTATGTGGCAACAGGCAGACTTTGTTCCAGGCGCATCACAGCTCATGTCACCAGCGTAAGGGGAGTAGGAGGAGGAGGCATTGGTGATGAGTGGGTTAGGTATTATAAAACAGTAGCAGTAGGGCATCCACGAGGTTATAAGAATACAGGAATGGCTAGGAGCTCTATGTAAGATATAACCAATAGCAGTAGTTGAGTTATCATAGCAGCAGCTGCAGCAGCAGGTCCGATAGCTCTACCGTTGGGTCATGTGGTGATGGTACAGCAGGATCATCATCCTCCCCTCCTCCGGGTAGAGAGGTTATGGGGGAGGTTATTGACATGGATATAGCTACCACTGGAGGGACGGTAAATAGGGTGTTGACGGCGGCGGCGGTGGTGGGGGGGGCATTGTTGATGTTGTAGGCTGCTTTATTGGATAGTAATGGATGGATACATTTATGGCAGACAGTATCTGAGAATGCAATGCAGTCCCAAGGTATGCATGCTAGAGTTAATATCTATTCCAATCCTACTGGTAATAATAAGCAGCAGCACCAGCACCAGCACCAGCTGCTGCTCTTCAGCCCCCCATAACCCCAGAGCACGTCATCTTGTTACTGGTATGCTGGATGGTTCCACTGACAATCGTGTATTGGCTGATGAAGCACGGTCTGTTAGACAGAGGCCTATGTGTGTTATCGATCCCCGTACTGGAGGATTAAGCTATAACTACCAAGATACCATGCCCCTGTGGCCAGTAGGACTGCAGCCTATAGCTGATGATGAAGAACAAAGGTAGTAACATAGAGAAGGGGGACGAGTGGGATAGGGTATGTGGTGATGATGATGATGACTGTGGGGTTGTTGTTGTTGTTTTCAGGCAATACAATAATATGCCTGGGGCATACTATGATGATGAACAAAATGGATGTAGACGACTGCTGCCACCACAGATGATGCTACCAGCTGTAAGGGAGGCAGCAAGGGGACAAGGTAGATAGTTTATAGAGTTGAGAGTTCAAGTATGGTATGAATTGTCAGGCATAGATGTCAGCAAGCATCCTGATTCACCTAGAACAGCTTCTGAATTACCAGTGGTTCATATGATGCTGCCCAACAAGTATGGTGATGGCAGCAGGAGCGGCACTGGCCTTGAGGGTGATACTATACTATGGCATACTACTGCATTAATGAATGAAGTATCGGAGGAATTGAGAACTATGCGAAAGGATAGAAGGATGCATAGGTAGGCTACCATACTGTTGTTACTGCTGGGTAGGCTTGTCTAGTAGGCAACCACGTGCTGAATCACAACTATCGGATATATTCACAGAGAGTACTGAGGAGGAGGAGGAGGAGAAGGATCCTATTACTGGTTTGGCGAGGATACCACGACGGTAGCGAGTCAGCCGCTAACTAACACTAACATTAATTGCTTATTATATTGCTGTTGTTGTTAGGTTCCAATTCACTGAGATAGACTATGGTCAAAACTATAATAGGTTCCCATTTGCCAAGTATAATAGGTCAAGGTTTGTGTGTGGATTGGATAATAGTTATGGTGGTACCAACTGGAACGGTATTGAGTTTTGCAATAATGCCATCACGCAGGTGAGCAGCGGGAGGAGAAGGAGGAGCTACTACTGCTACTTGTTACTGTTTAGATATTATATTTTATTCGACCATTTATGCAAGCAGCTGAGAGGCATGTATGTAGTGATGATGAATGTATATATTGTGATATAGGATATGTATTCCATATGATGGAACAGCTTATGTTTGCCAGCAATAAGGTAATAGTACCACTCCTCCTCCTGCCGCCGCTGCTGCAGTAATTGCCGTCCTATAGATATGCCAATGTACTCGGTTATTACGAACCTTAAAAGCCACATCACCATCAGAGTTACGGGCTCCTATTGACCCAAAGCATCCGGCATTGAGTATGGGCCATAAGGGAATACTACTGTTGAAGCATATACTATTATCATGCAAGAAGACAGCTGCTGCTGCGGCCGCCTCAAGCGCATCGGTCAGCTATCGAAGCTCTCCTCATATATCCCCCATACCTAGTGGATATTCTCCACCATTATCCGGGCTCAGGCATCCTACCAGCGGCAGCAGCAGCAGCAGTGGTAATGTTGTGTCGAGATTGTTTGGTCTGTCCCCTCCACCTGGTGTCCCTCCAAGCCCCTTTGTAGCACTACAGATGCCTAATAGTGAGGAACTGAAAGAGGCCATAGCTAGGAGTAAGGCTGAGGCTGCAGCAGCTGCTGCTGCAGCTGTGGAATTGACAACCAGCTCTGAGGAGGATACTGCTACTGAGAGTGACGAGGGTACAGGGTCAATGACAAGCGGCACTGAGCATCATGACAGTGAAGAGGAGGAGAAGGAGGAGGAGAACGATGATGATGATGATGATGCCAAGGCTGAGCCACCACTGAGACCAGATCATGCAGCCTTTGTGAAGATGATACGCCGTTCTCTGGTTGGAGGGCATGGTACTCCTCCAGTGCTACTGATGGACATTTGCCCAAAGGATGGTATTGAGGCTGAGTTCTGGTCGATAGGTGGCAGAGGCTTCTTACCCTCTACCATTTGGATAGGATATAATGATGCACATGACCGTAAACTGATAACTGATGTGTCTACAAGTAAACCGTATCCTAATAACCGTAGCCGTCAGCAGCTAAGACCGCCGTACAGCTCCTACTCCAAGTATGAGCTACAGTCAGTGGCTCTTCATGTGAAGGATAGGCCTACGAGGAAGTGCCCACAGGGCCATCTGGTGGGTATAACTAACATACCACCGGATTATCACACTGATACATTCCGTACTAGTGGCACTGCTACAAGGGGGCCTAGTATAAGCTCAGCCAGAGGCCCACCGCCAGAAGGTGGTAGTGGTGGCGTGCCCATCACTTCTCCAGCGGCAGCAGCAGCAGTACAGCCGACTGTGGGGCCTGTTGGAACAGGAGGAGCTCCTATTGGCATAGTGCCTACCCCTCCGAAAGGTACACCTACCCGGTTCACACCAGGCGCGGCGGCGGCGGGGGCGGTTATGTCACATCATAGCCCTACAGCTCAAGCTACACTTAGCAATCCACAAATACCAAGACCATTCAGTTATGCTGCTGCCGTTGCTGGACGTTCCTATGCTGCGGCTGCTGGGGCCACTAGCTCTGTTGGCAGTGGTGCAGGCTCGGGACGAGGGGATTCTATGTCACCATCACCAGCGGAGACTGAGACTGCTACATCAACAGAGGAGGATGATGAGGAGGATCAGAATTGGATGGTGCTTAATGACTTCGTTATTACACCTAGTTTGAGGTGAGTTCGCCACCTAGAGGGGGCTTTGTAGTGTAAGTCTTTGTTAGGGAAGAAGCTGTGGACTTTAAGGCTGATTGGAGGACACCGGTTTTGGCTGTCTACGTCCAGAAGAGATCTCTAGCACAAGTAGCTGTACAGGATAGGCAGTTGGTAGCGACACCACTATCAGCAGCCTCATTGCATCCAGAAGGGGTAAGGGAAGAAGTGCTTGTTCTTGGGCTTCATTTTATGATATTATTTGCCCTCCTCAGCAGCAGCAGCTTGGGAGGATACCACCAGGCTGCCATTGTAGCCTCGAGATGTTCCTAGAGGACCACTGCCTTAATGCTGATCCAGAATCAGCAAGGATAACGAGGAACTTTGTACCACTAACAGAGAAGGAGATCGATCGACTGCTACATGGTGGCCTGACAGTGGCACTAGATGCTGAGTTTGTGGCGATGGGCTTAGCGAGTGTTGAGATCCGCGAGGATGGCAGCAAGGAAGTGTCATCTCCTGGTGAGATGGCAGTTGGTAGAGTATCTGTGCTGAGGGCTGATCCTATCAATCCTGATGATGCGGATGAAGGGATAAAGGAAGGAACACCATTTATAGACCATTACCTACAAATTGATGAATCAGAGATTAAGGACTTCGTTACCAGATTCTCTGGTCAGTTGCTTCATCATCGAGCGTCAAGCTTTGTTGTAAGTTGTATTATCAGGTCTGGTCCCTGGTGACCTAGATCCCAAGACATCCCGACATTGGTTGGTCAGCAGCAAGTCAGTGTGCCAGAAGCTACGCTTTTTGGTTGATTGTGGTTGCCGGTTTGTCGGTCACGGCTTGTCCACGGACTTCAGGTAGAGACTAGAATCGTCAGTATGTAATAGTTGTTCTATCCAGCAGTGTTGTTCTATTGTAGGATAATAAACTTATTCGTTCCCCAGCGTAATATACGTGATACAGTGGAGCTGTTCCATCTCCCCGGTCAACGATTCCTCTCCTTGAAGTTCCTCGCACAACACCTGTTGGGGAGTTGCATACAGACTGACACTCATTGCAGTGTAGAGGACGCTAAAGCTGCTCTACAACTTTATAGAAAGTACACCACCTACCATTCTGCTTGGCTATTACTGTGGCATCAGGTATCAAGAACTCGAAGCTGATGGTACTCTAGATGAGAAGGTAAAACAGCTATATGAAGTTGGCCGACAGCAAGGGTGGAAATAGAGCCTTGATCATTACCTATCACACTACCTTCAAGCATCTTGTTGTTCAGACTAATATATTTCTTATCTTCTTCTGCACAGTATAGTTTTCATTCTCAGTGCTGCTGCTCACTTATTAATATCTTAAATAGTACTCATGGCGACAAGTTATCATGTACATTACTCCTCCCTCCTAGCCCCTTGACTCTTATTATCATCATTAATAACAACAACAACTCTATCATTGCCTAATTATGTGCTCTACTACTGCCCATTTACACTCCTCTTCATACTGTGACACTTGCTTGCTGTGTTCTATTAGACTATCTGCTGCTGCACCATAAGGGGCATTGCTGTGACTGTGAGCACTTGTGATGGTCGTGGTTATAATGTTAAAAATGATGGACTATTGGCTAGTAGCCAATTCTCTATTCACGCTGATGCATTGTCGTCGTTGTCGTCGTTCATATCATCTGTTGTACGATTACCATTATTAAAGGCAATCAATAGCAGCAGCAATCTTCATCATTGTTACCATAACACCATTTTCACGGCACCCTTGCCTCGAGTTTCCTCAACCATTAGAACCCTCACTCTCCTCCTACAGTATCAAGGTTTATGAACGGCTGCTCGAAGAGGAAGTCTCATCCAATTCTACCGGACTTCCGCCGAATGGAGCTCCATGCTAAGTTCCCTCTAATACCGTAAGCTATATATAGGGATAGCCCACAGCGGGTCATTGTCAGATATGGCCAAGGGAGAAGGATCATACAACAGTTCAAGCTTGGTTGGGTAACTTGTCTTATTCTTATTCGTGCAACTGTGATGCCCTCAGGCTAGCTCTTCAACCCATCGATGCCATGACACATGGCTGAGGTTCCGGAACTGTGTGTCTCTCAGACCACAACGATTTGTTGAGCGTTGCCAAGTTCAAGCTGCACTGTACGATTGCTATGATATTGTGAATCTACTTGTTTGATTAGGCATTTGGATTGTTTGAAAATGCATGGTCAAGGGAAAGCGGATGATGCGAAAAGAGTCCACTTTCGGAGGTACGCCCATTGGCTGTGATCTAGGTAACAACTTGATGTGCTGTAGATTCTTGGAGAGGTTCCGTGTATTTGATGAGAAGTATTATAAGAACAGGAAATATGCTGACCCAACAGTTAACTCCCATGGAGAGGGAACAGTGTTCCAGTTCACCACACCATCACCAAGCACAGCAGGAGGGGCTTGGTGAGTGGAGTGTGACATCTTATGATGATGCTTTAACATGTTTCTGCACCACTTGGTTGTTGTGTTTAATCTAAAGTTAGAACATCTATGACCGTCAAGACACAGAATGAGCCACGGAACTCATTAGCGAATGTGCTGATGCCAAAGACGCGAAGCAGCCTCTTGCCGCTGCGTAGGTCTCAGTTTATAACAGCTACACGGTATGCAAGATAACTGTAGCAGCAGTGCAGTAACCAATGGTGTTACAGTAATGGTGTACCGTTAAACACAACAATATCAGTTAAAAAAGGACACTACTACTCCCGTGAGATAGGAAAATTGTTTTTACATCAATAATAGCATGTGTAGGACTATAGCTACTTGAATGATAAAAATGAATCACTCGTCGGCCTCCCTCTGTAGAGCAATGCTCTACTCGACTCATTGCGCCAAAGATACAGCCTTACCGGCGGCCTCATTTAGATCATCAAAGGCGTAGACTTTGAGCCCCGCGTCTTTAATAATCTGCTTGCCTTGTTCAACGTTGGTGCCGACAAGCCGTATGACGATTGGCTTCTGCATGTTAAGTTCAGTCGTGGCTTGGACAACGCCTTGAGCGATGACGTCACACCTCATAATACCACCAAATATATTAACCAGAATACTCTTAACCTTGGGGTCCTTCTCGAGGATCTCAAAGGCAGCTTTAACCTGGTCAGCCTGAGCAGAGCCACCAACGTCCAAGAAGTTAGCAGGACTGCCTCCTTTCAGTGATAGAAGGTCCATCGTAGCCATAGCAAGACCGGCACCATTAACCATGCATCCTATGTTACCATCTAGACCGATGTAATTAAGATCCCATTCAGAGGCAGCTACTTCACGAGGATCCTCTTGGGTACGGTCTCTCATAGAATGGACACACTTCTGACGGAACTGAGCGTTGTCATCAAAATTGACCTTAGCATCGCATACCATCACACGGCCATCACTGGTCTCAGCCAAAGGGTTAATCTCAACCATAGTGCAGTCGGATTGACGGAAAGTATCGTAAAGGGCTTTGATAGCGATAACCGCCTCATCCACTATTTCGCCTTGGAAGCCGATCTTCTCAGCCATCTCTCTGGCCTCGCCATCTGAGATGCCACTATTGATATCAACGGGGATCTTAATGATAGCATCGGGGTGTTCGGCAGCTACGTCCTCGATGCTCATACCACCGTATTTGGAACCAACCATAACAGGGCCGCCAAAGGAACGATCCATCAAAATAGCAAAGTACTTCTCAGATGCGATCTGGAACCTCTCCGACAGAAAGACGCCATTACAAGGCTTGCCAGCCTCGCCAGTCTGTTTAGTGACGAGAGTCTTGCCGATCATCTTGGAGGCAATGTCTTTAGCCTCGATAGGATTCTTAACGATATGTACCCCACCTTGGAAACCATTCTCCTTGAAGTAACCACGCCCTCTGCCACCAGCCAACACCTAATTAGCGTTAATCCAAAGGATTTAGGCCTACTAAATATCTTACCTGTGCTTTGACAACCACATCACCACCGCCCAGCTGCTGTGCGAATTTCTCGGCATCTTCGGGCGATGTAGCATAATAACCATGCGGTACACATACGCCGTACTTCTTAAACACACCGAGGGATTGATGCTCATGGAGATTTAGATGACGAACTTGCTGGCCTTTAGGGACGAACACTCGGTGGGCTCGATGAAGGGTGGAAAACATAGCGGCATTGGCCATAGGCAGGACGCCATGGCGAAGTATACCGCAGCTGCTCCTTGTAACAGTTGATGAGAAGGTTGGCAGCATTACCAGGAAAATGGGGATAAAATAGGTCTGAAAAGTGGTGTGTAGTGAACAGTACTGCCGTCTCCCAAATAAAATGCACTTCGACGCGGAACCATAAGACAGCAATTCGACCCTAGAGTAAGGTGACTCAAAGAAGGTAAAAGTGACACAGTAGAGCACTAGCGTAATAGTGAACCACTGCTATGAGAAGGTAACAACAACGACAGGACTTAACAAGAAGAAGACGGCGAAAATTTTGAGGCGAGCGCTATTAGAAAATTTAGCCGTTCGTGAGGAGAAGTCCTATTATGCAGTGGGATTCCTTACCGTCTATGAGAATGGAACTATCTAGAACCAGCTTGGGGAGGATTTAGGGCGATGAAGGGAAATATTGCGTCGATTATGACTTTTAAAATTGGTAATCTATCAACAGCGTGTCTCAGTGCGGCTTTACTAGGCCTTCTATGAATGTGACTTTACCTATACCTAAACTTAATAACACATTTCTACAGGATGAGTATCTTCAGCGCAACCTGCGCCGAATCTTTGGCGACGCAAGATACTCCGAGGTTGAAAGTGACCTAATAAGATTTGGTGGCGATTGTGCAGGGCCTATCTTGGAGGCTGGAAGGCAATGTGAGCTTCATCCACCTTATCATAGACCATATGATGCTTGGGGTAACAGAGTTGATGAGATATGGACATGTCCAGAGTGGAAGGGAATGCATGGCATAGCTGCCAAGGAAGGCCTTATTGCATTGGCATACAGTCGACCATTGGGAAGGGAGATATCAAGGCTCTATCAGCTGGCTAAGCTTTACCTATTCGCACCATCCAGTGGCCTCTACAGTTGCCCACTGGCCATGACTGATGGTGCTGCCTTTGTTATCGAGAAGGTACTTCAATATATCATCTAGAAGCTTGATGGGTCCTGTAGGTGTTGCAGAAGGCAGGTGTGGACGGGAGACTTAAGCGAGAGCTTGAAGAGGCATTTAGCCATCTGACGAGCCAAAATCCTGATGAGTTTTGGACTAGTGGGCAGTGGATGACGGAGCGTGGTGGTGGTAGTGATGTAAGTGCAGCAACGGCTACTACTGCTGCTGCGGCTGTTAAGGATACTGGACAGGAGGATGAGTGAGTGCTTCAGACACTTGCTTTATAGGATGCCTATTGGTAGGGTATGGTTGTTATCTGGTAATAAATGGTTTACATCTGCAACTGATGCCCATATGACCTTTACTCTTGCTAGAACCCCCGATACTAATGGTAAGGTGGATATGTTCTATCTTAAGACTAGGGACCAACAAGGCAAGCTCAACGGCTTAGAGGTCGGTGAGATACCTATTGACGGTGGTGCTGCATTCTGGTATAGGTGGTACGACTTAAAGATAAGCTGGGTACACGGCAGTTGCCCACTGCCGAGATGAACCTGGTCAACAGTCAGGCTATGAGGGTGAGATGGGTGGCTGGTGGGGCGGTAGTGGTGGTATTAGTTCAATAATAGTAGGTTACTGAAGATGGTAAAGGTGTTGGTATGATAATGAATTTAGCATCTATTACACGAATACATAACACTATATCAGCATCATCTGGTATGAGGAGGATACTTCAATTAGCTGTGGATTATTCAACTAAGAGGGAGGCTTTTGGGCGAAAACTAATGGAGGTAGTGCCGTGGTATGGGCTCTTGGTAGTAGTATTAGCTTATACGGTCTTTTCTTATGTGTGTTACATAACATGTACTCATTCGTCTTTTCCTGCTTGTATGATATAGACGATCATCGAGGCAGTTGGACAGCGGTTGTATTACTGCGAGCACCACCTTAAATGATCTAGTCCCTGGGTAGGGCTATATCTCCCTGTATAGTTACCAGCACACGTAGCAGCATTAGCAGAGCTAGAGGTAGAGGCACGTGCAAGCTGCTCATTATGGTTAGAGATGGGTAGACTACTTGGTAAAGTGGAGGCAGGAACTGCCAGTGATGATGAAGTACTAATCTATTGGTAATATGTCTTTATTATTTCTATAGGCGTTAGTGTTTCGGCTACTAGTGCCGCTGTCTAAGCTCCAGACTGGTAGGCAAGGTGTGGATGTCGCATCCAAAGGCATTGAGCTATTTGGTGGTGCTGGTTATATGGAGGACACTGGACTACCAGCACATCTACGTGATGCTCAAGTAGGGCGTGGATGATCTTCCTTATGGTGTGGTATTGGTGTTGGTAGGTATTGGCTATATGGGAAGGCACTAGTAATGTACAAGCACTGGATGTTTTGAGGGTAATAGCTCAGACCAATGGAGCAGCATTGGCAGCACTGAGGCGTCGCTTCAGTGACTCTAGGGTAGGACTTCTTCCTCATGTCGATGTCATTGTGAAGTAGGTTATCTCTCTTATTGCCCCAGCTGAGCAGCTTCTATGTGATGAGTTCCCCGAACCTCTAGCTCTACGTGCCGCGGTGCTGTTGGGCCGGGCTGTTAGTGGCGGGTTAATGTTGGAGCATGCCAGCTATCTGGGCAGTACAGCCTGTAAAAGCGATATGTTGGCCGCGACACGATGGTTGGAGGGGAGTAGTGGTAGTGGTGCCCAAGTTCACATGGACAATATAATGCTGGTTTATGGTGGTAGCAATACATGTTTATCATTCAACAGGATGAGCAGGCCCGAGGGTGTCTCTGCACTGTAGCGTCCATAAGTTTGTTTTCAGCAGTATTGAGTTCAAGTATGTTGTTATTATTTAGTGATTTGTTATTATCCTAATGTCCGAATGTGGTTTTGGTTCCCCAGTCCCGTATGGAGAGCCCAATTGGTACTATAAAGGTTTCTCATCTCCCTATTACACCGACTCGCATCGAGCCTGGCGACAGAGGTGTCGTAGTTTCGTCGAAGAGCATATCATCCCTAACGTATCCGACTGGGAGAAGGCCAAAGCTATACCAGCTGATGCCTATGTGAAGTGCTATAAGGCTGGCCTACTCCCGTGTGTGGTTGGTGCTAAAGGATTCGATTATGTTGACTCTAAGGTGGCCCCTAAGCCACAGGGTTATGACTACTTCCATGAGCTTATCTTCATTGATGAGTTGGCTAGATGTGCCAGTGGTGGTGTGTTGTGGGGTCTTATCGAGGGTCTTCAGATTGGTCTACCTCCTGTCCTTAACTTTGGCAGTGATTCTCTCAAGGAGAGGGTAGCTGGCCCATGTCTTCGTGGTGAAAAGAAGATATGTCTTTGTATTACAGAGCCCTATGCTGGTAGTGATGTGGCCAACATTCGTACTACAGCCAAACTGAGTTCGGATGGCAAACACTATATAGTGAGCGGAGAGAAGAAATGGATCACCAATGGCATCTTTGCGGACTACTTCTCTGTTGCGGTTAGGACTGGTGGTCCTGGTATGAAGGGGATATCCATGCTGCTCATAGAGCGTGATATGCCTGGGGTTAAGACTACTAGGATGGAGTGCCAAGGTGTGTGGCCCAGTGGCACCACATTTGTTGAGTTCAACGAAGTGAAGGTCCCTGTTGAGAATCTAATAGGAAATGTGAATGAAGGCTTTAAGGTTATTATGTATAACTTCAACCATGAGAGATGGGGGTTTGTGGTCCAAGGGGCAAGGTTGGCCAGAATGCTTTATGAGGAGTCCTTCAAGTACGCTCAGAAGCGTAAGACCTTTGGTAAGGCACTGATAGAGCATCCAGTTATAAGATGGAAGTTGGCTGAGATGGCACGACAGATTGAGGGTTTGCAGTATTGGTTGGAGAATATAACCCATCAAATGAACACGATGTCATGGGCTGATAGCATGGCGGCCCTAGGTGGAACATTAGGTTTGATGAAGGCCCATAGCACTAAGGTGAATAAGGTTATGATGTATCAGAGCTAATGTCCCCTATCAGGTATTTGAGTACTGTGCCCGAGAGGCATCACAAGTGTTCGGTGGCAATGCCTATACGCGTTCCGGTCTAGGAGAGAAGGTTGAAAGGCTTTACCGTGATGTTAGAGCATATGCTATACCTGGTGGATCAGAAGAGATCCTATTAGACCTCGGCATCAGACAAGCTGATCGGCTCTACAAACAGCGCATAGCAAGACTTTAATTTTTTAGGCGCAGCGAGAATCAAACCGCGCCAGAGGAAGTCTCGCTCGCCCAAAATGGAAATATGAAACGGCTGGGTCGTAAAGAAGTTTTTGAGCTCTATTGATACTCTTGTGATTGGTATTAGTGTGAAATATGTAGTGTTGGTTAATTACCTTATAAGGTCTGCTGGGTGGTGTTGATTGATTGTTATTGTTCTTTCTCAGAGCTTATTAGTTCACTAAACGCTATGGCGACCAGAGCTGCTTATGCAAGCCCCACCTCTCCTCTATTGGCCCCTCCTCTTCTGATGCCGTTCCAGCTTGCTGAACCTGTTAGTGGTGACATTCCTTATATTGAGGATGAACCTCCGGTTATCTGTGCCGATGGCACTAGGCTTCCCCGCCCTCCTGTACTGCAACCTGGTGATATTGGTCCTATGCAATACCTGCATCAGAAGGCGATGGCCGAGGCCGCTTCGAGGACTCCCCCTTCTAGGACTCCCGCTGGCACCCCTTGCTATTCGTGTGGTCCGACTCTATTTCCGGATTCTATCGAGAGACACTACAACGAGGCTATTGCAAGGAGACATTTTCGAGAAGCCCAAGCCGCTGCTATGGCTGAAGCTCTTGCCAAGTCCCATGCTGAGGAGAGAAGGCCCAAGAGGTGGAGAAATGTGGCACGAGCCCGTCGTCTGGAGATAGATACCGATCTTGATGATCGTGAGGTCCATACTAGATTCATGTTTGCTATCAGTAGCAGGAAACTCAAGTAAGTCCTCGTCTGATTGTTGTATTGTTATTTGTTCTTTCTCTTTAGTCTATATGAACCCGTCAAGGGTACTAGCGAGTACTACAGGCTGCTGCATCGAGATACTGCCAAGCCAATATACTGGAGAGACGACTGCTATTCACCGGTACGACCTCGGCCTCTTATAGACCAAATCAGGGATCGGATTGATTTGATTTACTTCACTGCTCCTGCTCCACCAAGACCAGGAGTATTTGAAGTTGTGGTCGAGGAGTCTCCTCCAGTCAAGGAGACTGCTACTCATTGCATCTCGCTCAAGTGGCTATCTCGTGCTGTCAAGCGTGTTTGTGGTCGTCGTCGCCGTTGTGGTGATGGACGTCGTGTCAAGTGATGATGATACTGTCTGACTGATGAGTGCACTATTGCCCACAAGAATCTCTTCGCTGAAATTGATTATGATTGCCGTCGCTTCGTATTATACTAATTGATTACGTCTTGATTATCGTGCATAAGTATGGCAACTAAGTAGAAGATGATATAGCAATTGCTATACTCGTCGCTGCTTTTGCTTGGTATTTTAACGTTTTATTACATTTACGCGCTCGTATTAGTTGTACTGGCTATATTCCAAAGTTAGTTGGTGGTTTGTGTTAATATGGGAGTAAAAGGGGCAACTTAATTAGTTAATGTTATTCTCGTCAGAAGCGAGTCGCGAGGACGAGATCCGCACCTTCGCTCCAGTGACCCGATGGTCGTTTACCAACGAGAACGAGAACGGTGTACAATTAGGCTGTTTAAAAGTAGGTGTAATAAGGTAGGCGCAGAATCTTGATGTTATTGTTTTAGTCCGATGTTACACCGTTATGTACATGCTCCAGTGATCCACTCTTGTCTGTTAAACAAAGGAGTAGCGTTCTTACAGTTGCTAAAAGGTAATCCTTTGCTTTATCACACTGTTGAAATGGATTATTTCAGGGAAGCTGATATGTTGGCGAGCCTCACTGGCTCAGTTGAGTCTACTCCCACTACAGCATTGAGAACCTACAGTCTGTTTCAACCGGCTAAGGACCTGTCTCGGATACCTCGTCTCGATGGGACCACAGCACCAAATCTTTGCCAAGGACCAGAACGAAGAGTTGTTGGACATTCCGTGATGTTCGAGAAGAAGCCGCCAATGGTTCATACGCTTTATTCAAAGACGTGGGCTCGACAGTCGTACGGGCAAGTAGGCGAGAAGAGGCATCGAGCGAATGAGCGGAGTGGCAAGTTTGAAGGTAGGTAGATTCGATTATTGTAGTGTTGATAATGTTGTCAGATAATCGTTCATCATACGGTCCGAGTAGAGGTATACCACAATTGAGTACAGCATCACTTAGCACTATGTTCCAGAGACGGAGGAATCTATTGTTGCATGATACATGAATGGCTATGTTGTCCAACGGCTACTCAGAGTTGTGTTTGAAGTCGAGTGAGATAAAAGGGTTCGGAACACTTCACATTCATATGATATTGTGTTGAACGTTGTTGTGTTCAAGTGCCTCCTTGTGAAATTGAGTTAACTAGTAGTAACAATAACATAATGACCATAATAAGAAACTTTGTTATTACACACATGGGCCACACTTCATGCAATATTCAGAAAGGAATGCAGAACTTGATGTAAAAATGATGTATTAAAGAAGACCATGTGCACAACGTTTGGCGGGTCCATTACACTCATTCCCTTCACGATAGGTTTCATCGTCATAATTGTTATCATCACAATTATCATTAGGAGAACGAAGCTTATGAGTTAGTCTAAACCACCAAAGGCTAACAGCTCCAGCACGACTAAGGCGATGTACCATGCACATGAATGGGACCAGTACGAGAACTGTTAAAGCACTACCAAACATCCATTTAACAGCACTATCTGATGGGAGGTCTGAGTTATTGGTAATAAAACCAGTAATAACAAATACAATACTAGCTAATAAAAGTGATAGAATAGTCATATCAATACGATCTTGAAGGCTGAGCCACATAAAGCCAGAACCGTGACCAGTGCGGCAGCCTATCTCGAGGAAGAAACTCCAAACTGCCTCTCGACATTGCTTGTCAGTTATGCATCCGGCTGTATCTAGTGGGGTTAGACCTTCGTAATTGGTGATATTAGGTGAGCCATGACCTAAAGAAGATATGCATGTTATTATGGCGTGATTAAGAAGGGCAGACCTGATTTGTAGAGTATAGTACAGCATGCTCTAATGAGATGGCTTGGACATTGTACTGTTGCCCAATGTAATGCAGTTCCTCCTTTATTATGGGGAAGTACCATATCGATACACCGTGATGGTCCTTTACATGTACTTGGACCACCAATAGGCCTCTCAGGTGCCCCACAAGATGCACGCCGCGGAGGGGTCGATGCCACTAAACATGCAGGTTGTTGGCAGTTATGTACAGGCAACTTTACCTCGCTTATTCGTCTCCTCAGTCGTTATAGTAGGCATTGTAGATAACATAGGTATCGAGCTCCTAGGTGATACATACATTATCATGATGACCATCCCCAAGCCCCCTACTTTGGTATAAGATCTCGTCTATGATGACTTGGTACATGTATTCGTCCTAATCGTCTTGCATGATGTGCCATTAACTCTACACAGCTAAGGTTGCCTGCCATAATAGCCAGCTGGACCGGAGCCAAGGATCCAGTGCACACCATCCTCCCTGAGCAATAGATTCATTGTAATCATCACTATAATGTCGCTACTGACCCATCATCTCAGTGGCCTGGTCTGTAGTTGTTGGCCTATCTGACGGTGTGCACTCATCGGCAGGATTGTCAAATGGGTTCACGCCAGCCTCCATGAATACACGACATAGTCTAGTGCATCCAGCCCAGGCTGCTTGCCCAAAAAGTATAAGTTTTTTCTGTGGTGAGCACTCCCTGAGTAATCTTCGTATGTGTCCTTCTCTCAATGGGCCAACACCTAGCTCATCGGCTATAATGCTCCATGGTAACACCTGGTGTACTGCATCTCTTAGCATCATATCACCTACTAGCTCACCAGTGTTGGGGCACTGTCCCTCAAGACACGTCGATTGATTCGAGCTGATGTGTCTATTATACGGAGAATGTCTCTGTCAAATGCTATGGACAACAGGCGTCTCAAACCACGGCATGAAGATGTCGGTCTGTCTGATGACCGTGGCCTCAAAGACTGGCGCAACACACTAGTGATTTGAGGGTACCTAAACAGCAGCAGCAGCATCGCCGTTCGGAGAGGGTGATTGGCGGCAATGTTATTACCCAGGGCAGATATCCCTCTTCTGGGACTGTAGCTCGGCTGCTGAGGTATCACGGTATTTATCAATAGCAACAACTAATCGACGATAGATGTCCCCACCAGCACGCATAGGAGAGGTCACTATCTCAAGACCTATTACGAGCAGCAGCAGCAGCGTGCTACTACTACCAACTATCAGGCTTGGCGGTACTACTCACCATAGACGCCCCGAGCTAGCTGGTCCTGTGCTTCATCCAGAGATTGGACATGAGCCTCCATAAGCTGTTTAACTCTAAGGAGGCCATGGTCTTCTAGTGTGACTGGTGTAGAGCAATGAGCAAGATGGGAAGCTCTTGATGATGTTAGCATTAAAGGGTTATGTTGGGCGGCTGCGGCGGCGGTGGTGACAGGCACACCACCACAGAATGCTGCTGCAGACCTCGGCCTTACTGCACTGTAGCACTGGGACAGTACCACAGCGCAGGAATAAAGGTCCATGGCCTGATAGATGGTCAGTTGATGAAGACGAACAAACATGCAGTCGTTCACAAGATTACCAGCTCAGACATCGGCGGCGCACCACGCTGGTGAGCGTCCATTGGACTAGGTAGAACCGCATCAGGTGGAGATGGGAAGGGGGATGCTGCTGCTGCTGGCTGGGCAGTTGAGATGATACCCATTACTGAGTTACCAAAGCTGGACTGTTGGGCCCATCTCTGGATCTATAGTCCGAGTGTCTTGTATCTATGAAGTACTATCCTACTTGCTCCGGTGATGCCCAACCAACAATCTTCAATAGTGATGACCAGTCTGGTACGGGCCCTACACCAGAAGACTGCTGCTGCTGTTGTTGCTGCAAGTGATCATCATCCTTAGCGGGCCCGCCTTCTAAAGGAGGTCGAGGCGATGGTCTATTACCATCTGGGGAGGTTGTTGTCGTGTTTTCTAATTAATACAAATGGTGTCGTTGGATGGGGCGGCGGTGGCGGCAGTTACCCTGTTCAGTAGCAGGATGCATGCTCTCTACAGTAGCCGCAGCCCAATCCATCAAGGCTACCGTTCTACTATATTGACTCGGAGGAGCGGCGGCATCATCATCATCATCATCATCATCGAAGATAACACTCCTGCCATCTACCGTTGTATTACTGTTAGTCCCCTTCATAATGACTATACTCCTTGGGTTGATATTGTGGTGTATAACACCAACATCATGAGCAGCCTCCACCTAAGTAGGTAACATGCAGCCGAAGCAGTGGTCTAGATGATGATGATGATGATGAAGAGGAGAAGTAGTAGCAGGTACTACTGCTGACAGGAGGGCTGCCATGAGACCCTGTGCCTCCCCTAAAGAGTATGGTTGCCTTCTACCTTCTATAATATCCTACAGCCAACAGTCTCCTAGAATATGTCACTGGAAACTGGAATGCTCCTACCTCAAGCTCCTGCTCTAGAGTTGGGCCCTCGAACATGTCCATAACAGAGTACCGCAGTCCAGAGTCGGTACTGCCACAATGTATCCATCGAGGGAACGGTGGTGGAGCAGCAGCAGCAGAACGGGTGTCTCGAGCCCCCTCTGGTGTATTAGAACCGCCGCCGCCCTCGAGGCGGCTCAGGTCACTGCTGGTCACGATGTTCTCACCTATAGTAAATCCAATAACAGCAGCAGTTGCTGCTGCGGTTGGTGGTTATGGTTACTTAGATATTTGTGTACTTTACACTCATTCATTATCATTGATGTCTCCCCATCAGTCTGTGGCCTGTAGAACACCTTAACAGCTACTAGTTGGACAACAACAACTGAAGCAGCAGCAGCATCTGTGGGGATAACTTCATTGACACCGTCTCGGGGGCCATTAAGAGATGCCACGCTGGAGACCATGGACTAAACCAGTAGTGGCTCCACTAACGCCTCCACCTGTTTAGTTACCTGCTGCTTTTCGTTAGCCTTTGAGCGTGCTGATGATGATGGTATGATCAAAGGCGTCGATGATGATGATGCAAGTGATGACCTTCTACCAGGCTGATGATGTTGTTGTCCTCCTCCACCCCCGCCACTGCTGAGTCTGTCTGGTGTATCCTCTAGACGACACTTGAATATAACAGATCTAGTCCCAGACCATAGGACATCTAATATGGTATAGACCCTTCCTATCCTTAGGCCTCTAACACCTGGACCTCCACCATCATACCCATCAAGGAGTATACTAGCATCCCCTAAAACAAAAACAGTGCATCCTCAGCAATTGGAGTTGTGGCTCCAGGTCGTGTATGAATCACTACTGCCGCCGGTCTCTATAAAAGCCTCGATAGCCCTGTCTAGGACACTCTCCACATCTCTCAATGCTGTTGGCAGTAGCCTATGATCCCTTAGAAAATGATGGACCTATTATCATAGTGAGTAGCCTCTTCAGTGTCGTCGTCGTCGTCGTCTATTCAACTCACTTCGCTCTGAACCACAGTTTGATCCAACTCCACAGCTGTGATGCATGCCAATGCTCTAACTGTGGCATCCTGTACCATCTCCCATACAACTTCACCGATGATGTCATCCAGTGCCTATCTATAACAATAGAGCACCCTACTAGAGCACCCACACCTACGCTCCACGGGCAGGCCACACCGCCGCTTTCCATGATAGCAGCAGCCCTACGGTCCGTCTTAGGCACCAGATCCACACCGTGAGTTGCTGGAATTCTGAGTACAGCTGTAGCGAGCTGAATGGGTGTTGTTGTTATGAGGTTTGTTACTGTGAGAGAGGCTTACCTTAAGTGAGCTGGTTATCTTGGACGTGAACTGCGGTGTGCTGCGGTGCATTTTGGGTACATTGTTCAATAATAGTTTTTGACAGTATCCAAGGCCTCGGATGATAGGATCCCTATTCAGTAGGGTAGCTCTAGTACGCCATCTGTACAGACCGCAGCAGGTTCGATCGTTGTTGCCTATCTGGCACTGGTGTGGCAGTGGTATACCTAGCTTCCAGGGCATGATCAATGGTCCTTAGGTCGGTAATGCATCTGGCTATTGCAGCGGCTGGTGATGAGAATAGCTTTGCCAGAGTCCACAATACCTATGGGGAGTGGTATACTGCTGTCGTTCTAGCGAACATTGGATACATTCAGACTTTCCGTCCGTTTGGTATCATTATAGATATGTTGATAATAGTTATAAACCTCACGGGACCACATACGTTTGGCTGTCTTGTAAAAATCTTGCTTATCACCACCAGCGTATTTGAGTATATCAGAGTTAAGTGACTCTTTATAAGGGTTTAGTGCTTTGGTTAGCAACCCTTCTTCACTCTCCACTTGCCATAGCACCGATGCTTCTATTATCCGCCCTTGTGGAAGTGATACCGCCACATCTAGTTTAACCTCCCCTTGACTGTACCGTACAGCCTCCTCCAAGGTCATGCTTAATCCATTACTGTTGCCCAGTACCTATAATAATATGCAACAGCAGCAGCAGCCGCAACCTTAAGTGGTGACCAATGGTACCTTCCGACCGGCTATTATCTCTTTAGGAGACCAACGGAGCTTAGGGAAACTGCTGACCCACTGGCGAAAGAACTCATATTCAGTCATAGCCCTGTCCCTCTGTGCAGCCCCGCCAGATGACACCCTAGAGGTAAGCTTTGATGGTGACTGTGCCCTCCCCATTGACAGTATCCAATGCTTGTAGGTTGTGCTCCATTGGGCCTCGACAGAGTGTCTAGAGTCCAGGCATGGTGCCTTACGCAGCACATGCTCACTCAGAAGGCCCTCGGCCAGCAGTCTTGACAACTAAAACATAACATAATTATAAAGGAAGAACCCTAAGTAGTACTACTTGTCTATATACATGTGGTCCATCATACCCTACCAGCTTCCTTCCGACATAGTCCCACTTTCCCATACCAGTAATAGAGCTCAGGGTTGTGTTAGGATGTAACCCACATTTGAGTTCTAGGAAAGATACTCCATGGACGAGCTTTGCCGTTGCAGCTTTTTGAGTGATCCTGTGAGGCTCTTTAGGATAGGTGGCGGATGCTGCCTGGATGTTAAGGATGTTCAAAATGATTCTTTGGAGCTCAGCCGTGAACACTCTGGCGGTCACGTCACTAGGCTTCTCTAGGTAAATCTGATCTACTTATCAATGTACCCTTAGGAAACCCTGTCTGACTTTCTCAAAGACGTCAATGTCCCCCCAGTACTTGAATGCCAGGTAACGGTAGCTGCCTACTGGGGCAGGCGTATCTTTCCCCATTGTTATTAGCTCTACAACCTCCTTCAAAGCTGGGGAGTATCTTATCAGATTAGCTTAACCCGGTTTAGCTGTTGAGATGTACTGTAGGTTTACGTCCTGGCATCTAATGGATGTGTTAACCTAGAGTCCCCTCTAAGGCCAGTATCCTCTTCCTTAATACTTTCAACATACATTCTACTGGCCATACTAGTCTAAAACAATGTCTAACGCTGGATAGTGGATGATAACCTACCCTCTTCATCTGTCCAAAGGCATCCCTGCTGGCTAAGGATGCCAGCTCCTCTTGTTTACTATCGACGCTCCTAGAACTAAGTGGCTGCTGTTGGGTGTCACAAGGACCACCACCTGCGCGACTGCAGCCAGAGCTGGTCCAGTGCAGAGGAGGCATTAACACTAACCAGGAGGGGCTTCAGTTATCAACTCAACGAGGTTCATTTGACCTTATTTCTAGATCCCCGGTTCGATAAAAATATGAAAAAGGCAAACGTGACACCGCGCTGTAGCGGAGCGATGCACTGACGTCACAGCAAGGACGCAACTCATTCTTAGGCAAATCGTTTTCTGATAGAGAACTCTCATTATGGGATCGCGCTTGAAATGTGAGGTTCAGGGAATATGTAGTTATCTAGGTATAGCCAAATAGAAGTAATAGAAACGTTCGGTCTTACCGCAGATGGACGGTGGATGTATAGAGTCATTTGTTATTATTAAATCATGGCCACTGCTGCCGCCACGGCTTTACCTGGGGGTAGTACAACACTTACAGTACACTCTACAATAGGTGGAGGAGGAGGGCCATCACCAACAGCAGGGATGCATATACCTGGCGGTGGTATTAAAAGTGTGATGTCGACATTATCACAATCTCCAACAGCAACTACATCTAAAGCTGATCTAGAGCTTAGAAAGATTATTGACGCTGGTAATGTAACCTACTGGGAATCCTGCTAGCATGAGCCTAAGATTCGTTCACTCATAGGTGTATTACGATTTAATAACTCCGCTAAGGATGGTATACAATATTTAATATCAGCTGGTGTATTAGATGATGATCCAGCTGAGATTGCAGAGTTCCTGGCCAAACAGGAGAATTTAGACAAGCATGTTATCGGAGAATATCTTGTAATAAGGTTAATGGTGTTAAAAGGTGATGGAATGATATCAGGGCAAGGATAATGAATTCAACGTTGCAGTATTGAATCGTTTCGCTCAACTATTCGACTATCGTGGACTACCGCCAGATGAGGCCCTCAGGCTATTCATGTGCAGGTGAGTCTGAAGTATCTAGTCTGAAATATAGCCTTTGTTTAGATTTGCCATGCCTGGTGAGGCACAACAGGTGTATCGTATCTTAGAACGTTTCTCAACGTATTACGCAGCAACATCCACTTCACTTAATCGTGACCAAGTTCATGTAGGCCTCTCTACACCAAGTTCCTCTATTACTACTAGATACTAGCATATGCTCTTATTATGCTTAATGTTGATGCTCATAACCCCCAAGTTACTGATAAAATGACAAGGGATCAGTTTATTAAGAATACCATGCCTGAAGTTAGCCCAGGGTGCACTGCAGAGGAGCTTGGACAAATGTGATGGATATTATATAGTATATTGTTATTAACCAACCTCATATAGGTATGATAGAATAGTTGCCAAGGAGTTCCGACCAGATACTACACCACAGGAACTGATGTAATAAAGGGAAGGCGGGGTTGGTGATGGTGGTGGTGGACGCTGTTGGGTATAGGTATGTGAGGCTGGCAAAGAACCCTCAGTATTCGGCAGATGAGAAAAATGTAGCAGCAACGCCTGAAGAGATACAGCGGATGAAAGTTGGTGATAACTTTCTCAAGTTTGGCAGACGTGGCCGTCCGCATGCCCGGCGGGTTTTCCTATCGGAGGTAGTACTAGGGTTAACGGTGGGGTAGGGGGGTCATGGTTTCTCAGGATGAGACCAGGATATGTTGGGTTGAGCCTACAGACTCCCGGGGAGGGCGTCTAGGATCGTTATTGAACCACGATGCCGCAATGCCGCGCAGTAGGCCTACTACGGCTGGAGGCAGACCCTCCACAGCACCGGCCACTACTACCAATGGTGGTGGAGGCTCTGTGGGAGGGAAGAGTCCAGCTGCTCATAGCGAGTTAATGGTCTCGGGGAAGGCGATGCCAATAGCAGGTAGGGGATATAGCAGGGTCTAGCAGGAAGAAGTATGGTCATGCAGGAGCGGGAGATCTGGCCACCTCGGGAGCATCGGCAACGCACCATCTACGTAACATAAGGCTTGATGAAGTTACAGGGCTATGTGTTGGAACATCGGGATCTAGTGTATTCCGAAAGCAATGGGTACCCGAGGCCTTGGAGGATAGATGCTTCTCTATAATAACTGAGAAGAGATCTCTTGATTTACAGGTGATCATCGTCATCATGTTATCATCTACCATATGTGTCTACCCCTGACATTGTTACCTTCCCCTCCATTAGGCCCCAGCAGCGGTGGATATGCGTATGTGGTTGCGGTTCTTCCATTATGTACTGTCTGAAAGGGAAGCTAAGATACGGGCAGCAGCAGACCCTGTTAAGGAAGCCCAGGAAATGCAGCGTGCTGGGGCTAAGAGACTTAGGATATGGAAGGAAGAGATACTACCCAATTGGGCCAAACATTGGACCACTGGTATGCTGCTGGTGTTGAGGGGGGTAGAGAGTAAGGCTACGAGGTCATCAGGTGCACAGGCTGGCTCGGGGACACAGGGTAGGAACCCTGATGGTTTCCGCAGTAGAGGGTTACGTATGTTGGAGAATGCCACACATAGGATAATAGTTAGTGACAAGCAGCCCAATGAGGCTTTAACATTTCAAATGTTCTATTCTGGTGGATTTGCCTTGGATAGAGGGCAGAGGCTTGAGACGGCCCGGACACCGACGTTGGTCAATCTATGGCTTGAAGGTAGTAATAGGGTAATCTGCGGTGGTGGGGGATGTACCAGCGTTAGGTCTGCCACCTGCATTAAGGTGTAAGATATGGCCAATAGCTATAGGAAACAACCTGAGGATTAATTCTGACACCTTTGCTACCTTGACCCGGAAAGTGCATCGAGCCGAGAGGAAGAATTCGTGGAGTAAATCACAACAGACTTATCTCACACGATTCAAAAACGACCTAGAGTCCGACTTGGTGCAGACTTTTATTGGAAAGGTGGTGGAGTGGCTGCATACCTTTGGCACTAGAGAGCAGCTGGAAGGGTTCCTGGATGCTGCTACTGAAGATGGGTATAGGAAACTAAGGGCACATGAGAGCATTATGGATGACCAAGGCATGATGAGGGCTAAGTCTAGTGGGTCGGATGATGACGATGATGATGATGAGGGGTACTTCTGTGAATGTGATAGCGATGACGATATCTATGATAATGATGATGTTGAAGCGCATCATAGGTCACATAGGTGTGATGATTGTGGTGTAGCAGTGGAGGCCATACCGAGCCCTGCTCATGGATTGGCAACACCTAACACAATAAGATCGAGGGCACCATCAGATCCTTCTGGGGCACCACCAACCCATGCTTCTAATGATGCTGCATCTTTGGGGTCTAGAGGGGGCAATTCTACGGTCATTTGTGAGAGATGCCGTAAGATAGCTATAAAGAAGAAGTTGAATACCAGAGGGACGTATAACCAGCCATGGGAGACGGCATGGATTGGTGGAGGGAAGTCTGATACTTCTGATGAGGTAATGACCTGCTCTTACTGGTCTTGGACGGACATATCTCTCTCCTCAGGATGCCCTCATACGGAAGGGCTTATTGATGCTGCTGTCAGATCTCATCAAAGCCTTCATCGTCTATAGGTCGGATGTTGGTAACGTTGTTCATCCCTTCATTATTGTTATTATTACATTTTGTTAGGTTATGTTCCTGGTATGATATCCCTTTGTACTACTGTATTGGTGAATGTAGGCCCTCGTCCGTTGGGACAGGCCTTCTGTACATTTGCTAATTTAATGCATCAATACTACTTCTTGGATGTGTATATGGTTAAGAGGAGGAACATGAAGATGCGTTTTGATTTTCTTGAGGTAGTACACTACCTTCCTCCTCCTCCGCTCCCCCTTACTTATCCATGCGCACCCCCCATCCAGGTCCTACTGCGCGAGCGTGCACCATTCCTAGAGAAGCACTTCTCTATATTACAGCTGACTCCAGAGGTCTACTTCCTACCGTGGTTAACTAGTGTCTTCACTAGATGTATGCCGTTCCATGCAGTGTGTCGAATGTGGTAAGTGTTCCTGAGCATGTTCGTGGAGCACCATTAGTCACTTAGGGATGGATTCCTTCTCCTTGGCGAGGCCCACGTCTTCACGTGCGCACTGGCATTACTGCGATATCACGAGCATGCTTTAATGACATCTGGTTTTGGAGGATGTTTAGAGATCCTTACCTCTCCACCAGATGAGAGACTGTTTGATGAGAATAAGTTCTTCGACTATTATATGAAGCTTCCAGAGACTGTGGTGAGTGGCAGTGGCATTAGTATGCACACACTTCATCGAACTTACTCATTGCTACTTTGTTGATGCATTTTATTTAGGTACCTAATGAACGGCTAGGAGCTTGGATGGCTGCCCAAAGATTGGGAGAGGAGAAGACTTCTCTATTTGAGCTTCTATTTTCTTAATAGTGCTTGTCATCATGGTGATGATACTGCTGCTGCTATGACTGCCTTAGTACTACTACTGCATTTTCTCTTTTATTATATGTCTCATTACTATTTGCCTGTATGCTATAATCTGACTGTTGATGATGATGATGATGAATATGATGATAATAACCCTGTTGTGGTTGTTACTATCCTCCCACTGTGTCCTCCCTTTAACTTTGAATATTTGCAAGTAGCCCCCATCACCATACAATATTATTACTCCTATACCAATCCACTAGTCTTAAGTTAGTCTATTACAAACCGGGAGTGTTAGAGGAGTTTATTGACCTTGTTGACAGTATGCTGGTGATTGCCCTTCTTGGATTTGTTGTTGTCTGTGTATCACAGACGGGACCACACGAAACGGCTACTGTAGAGGCGGCCATTGAAGAGGCAATGTCCGCTGCTGATGTGAGAGGGACAGAGCAAGCCGAAAGGATCTCCGCCGAAGTCAGCCTCATAGACATACTCTACCAGAACATTCTGTACATAGATACTCAATATCACCCTTCCGCTATCCGAGAGGGTACTCGCAGACCCCCGCACCAACGTAACTCGGTGTGAGTACGCTGGTGAACCTGCGGGCCTGTACAAGCCTGGCTTCTGGAGGCAGCATATACTTATCTGGAGCACTCGATATAGCTGGGCAAGCCACTGCTGCTACTGTTACCGCGGCTGCTGTGGGTCGGCTATAGGGACTGCTATAGGTTACAGAAGCTGAGAGTATTGTGTTCCTACGTATGCTGCTACGAATAGCACCAGACATCGAAGAGGTTATCAAAGACTGTGTCCAAGGCCTTATTGTTGTCATGCTACTATCAATGGATGCTGTTGAAGTAGTGGTCGAGTAGACTAAGTGGTAGACTAACATGCTACCTGAGCAGGTGCAGACGGGCGACTTGAGGGTGGTGCAACATCTCTATACCATCACTGAAAGCCTAATAGATGACTATGGTCATCTTATTAATAACTCTGATTGGACTGAAGGGCTTCGGATGGAGAAGTGCTGCTGCTTTGTGTGCTGCTGTCCCCAGCCTGATCATGGCAGGTTCTGGCGGCCTGAGTGGGACCGTACCAAGTTGAACTCTGATGATCCGAACCAGCTGTTCTGGGTTGAACCATTTAAACACGAGTATCGAATGCTACTCGACTTGACTACTAATGATTGTGCACATTCGGACTTGAAGATCTTTGTGTAAGTTTGCCCCGACGAAATCAGCTACCACCACGGGCAGCATAGATATGACCCATCCCCGTGGGAGGCAATGCTCAACCCAGGCAGCCTGAGTTGCGGTAAAAATTCTCAATGGGGCTTTGAAGCTGTATGGCACAAGTACTTCAAGAACGGCGCGTGCAGAACGGCGGTGCCCACAGAAGCAGACCTATTCTTCGTACCTCTCTACCCGATGTGTGCTCGTGTTATCTCAAACACCACAAGCCATTTCGATACGGAAATGCGGTATGTGGTGATAAAACACCTAACATTCATAGACAAGTAGGGCCATGTTAAGTCGGAGAGAAGTTGTCTTCAGTCAGGCGTGGAGGTGCTGATCACATATTTGTGTTTGTGGATGATGCTGAGATATTCTTCCCATCCTGGCGTAGCTTCATTCCTAACTCAATTATACTAACCCCAGATGCTGTACACTACGCTACTGTCTCTAGTCCCTGTTGTTAACTCTCTTCATAGATAAGGCCCGGGCATGCGGACTGGCAGTACCCTATTATCGGACCACAACGCCGCGAGAAGAACATGTTCAACGTCTGGCGTGACGTTGTTGTCCCTAGTTACACTGACTATTTCCGTCGCCAAGTCATACGCATCTTATCATATTGCTCTCGACCATCTTGTCAGGCACTGCTCCGCTTTGATCGTCCCTTAGAGGAGCGCCCCTTTCTGGTAACATTTGTCGGCCGTCATGGAGGTTCGCATGAGCTTTACAAAAGCAATGAAGTCAGAAGGCTTATATTTGAGCATCTTCGTAACGCCAGCCATGTACGGTGCACTCTTCCTCGAGCTTTTCACTACATGCTATTATTATCAGTCTGCTGTTGCCGAGAATGTGGAGGATGCCTTTGATCTGAAGGGGCAGAGTATATTCTGTCTTGTCCCTCATGGTACAAGTGTATGGACGCATCACCTTATTGAGGCTGTTATGGTCGGTTGTGTACCGGTCATCCTCTCTGGTGAGCGCATAAGCACTTAGCTCATAATATAATGTATATGAGTGATTACTACAAAGCGTATTTTGTCTTGACGGCTTCACGCGCAAGAGGGTAATTCCTTAAAAGTATCATTTCGAAGTCTCATCTTTGCGCGGTAGCCATCTCTCTATGCCAAACCCTCGCTCCGCTCCATTTAAGTCCAAGGCGGTCCCCTCTAACTTGCCCCCTATCCACTTCAGATAGTCTAGTATTGCCTTTTGGTCACGTCATTCCTTGGCGAGAGATATCAATAAGGTGGCCACAGCTCGAAGTTGATTATGATAACTTTTATCGTTATTTATGGTCACAGAGGAACCATCCAGAGGGATGGAGGAAGCTCCTAACTATGAAGGAGAAGGTGTCTTCATTACTTCGACCTGTTATGCATTTCATCACTGCTTTCAGTTGAGGAAGTACCGTTGTTGGCTGGACTACCATAGTGATGTCCCTAACTGTTCACCGTATCATGCTGTGATGCCTATCCTAGAGTCTAAAAGGACGCTTTTAGATCTTAGTTTGGCCTCTTCGGATGCATACTATACCATGGATCACATTCAATAGTGCATGATGATACTCATGGACTCTATTGTTTCGTAACACAGACTTTCAGATCACTTCTCCCATTGTTCGGTGTTCCTGCCGCCATGCCGGCCCTTCTGATCCCACTCTTTTTAGTTTTCAAATGTACCCTATCTATTTCATTCCATAATGCAAACGTTAATACGGCCTATCATCCTCGCCACATCCATACTAGTCTGCTGCTGTGCGCTGGCAGCTTTCTGGTCGTATTGGAAGCTCATCTCCTGGGAAGTATGGTATGACTCACCCCCAGGCCGTTGATGATTGTGGGGGGGATGATGTGTCTTGCTTCGAGACGTATCTGAAACGGTTCCGCTTCTACTTGGCTTTCGAGAACAGCATGGGCCGATGTATATAACTAAAAAGCTGTTGAATGTTTGTGAACGGCAGGTCGAATGGGGTACACCCAGGTTCTAGGGGAACCCAAGGCGGATTATGAGAAGCTCGCTCCACCAGGGAGTTTCACGTTGATGCTTTCGATAACACTAAGGCTCTTGTTAAATATCATAACCAACCACAGCGCTCGCGAGCTACTTTGAGTGGCTTAAAGCTTATGGGGTCCTTGGACAGTATTACACTCACTGCCACTCATGTCAACGTTATTTAGGGTGAAAAGAGGTCACAACAATAATGCAAGGCAAATATACAGGCCTTTATCAGTGGAGCACCGAGGGGCAGGGTCACCACCCACGACCATTGAACGCATGACAAAAGTCGTGAATAAATCTCTACTGATAACATTCATGGAATTGTGTTAGTCGTCGGACCCTTCAGTTATCACTCGATTGCCACCAGCATCATGGTTCCCGTCCTGTCACAGCGTTTTGGTATTCCCACCCTGCAGCTTGCTTCCCGTGTTCTGTGCATCAGGACGTTTGCCACGGGTAAGGCGCTAATCAAACTATCTTTATGCTAATTCATACTGCTCAAGGTGCTAACATCTCAAGGCCCGCGTTGTCGCTCGAGAAGGCCCTTGCTGAACCCGACCTCCTAGTATTAGATGTGACATCTGAAATGGAGTTTAACGAAGGTAGCGGCCCTCACCTGCGTCACATAGTTCAAGTTTGATAATGTCTTCTCTCCAGGTCATCATCCAAGTGCTATGAACATTCCTATGCAGGAAATTCCTGAGAAGATTGGCGAACTCGGCAACGACAAGACCAGACCTGTCTTGGTTTACTGCAAAAAGGGCGTGAGATCAGGTGCATTACTCTTAGTGTTCTCAATACCAGTTTGAACTCATTCAGGTATGGTCACCAATGCATTGATGCAAAATGGCTTTATCAATGCCTTTGCGACAACTAATAAGGATGTAGCGAAAATGCTAACTGACAAGTTTGGCCAAGTGACCCAATAAAGCCGTGGCTCCTAGAAAATTTCGTTAAGATATCTCTGAATCACGAAAAAGGCGACACTTACTATGCACTTTTTCTACCTCGATTCCTACATCTTGTCAATATGGTTGTGTTAAGACCCATCACCAGTTTCGTTGAGTATGGTCTACAAGAGTTGAACATCTGCAATGAGATGTCCTCGATATAATAATCCAATCATTACCCCCATTAGTAGCCCGGCTCTTCGGCTTCTGTAGTCGGATAACCTCACCTACCTTTCGAACCTGCTTACCCTGCGTTACGGTAGTCTCTCTAGCCCTAAAGAGAGTTTTTCGGACAACATCCACCATTTCAACGGTCAAACTTGAATTCGATTCAGCGAAATCTTTTTATCGGTAGCACTGCCCTTTACGATGATCCCTTCTTCGTCCCTTACGTCAAACAACACCAGCTTCGTTACCTACTCCGCCGTTGGTCTCGGCGGAGTCGTGTTGGGCGGACTTATAAGTGCCGCGTACATTAAATCACGTAAATCGAGGCAGCTAGAGGATCATGACGAAGTAAGGCCATTGCCTGGTATTCCCGTTCAAGTTCTCCCTTTCAGACCATCCCCCAGTTGCCAACTCAGGGTGGTAAGCGCAAATGGTTTAGTGAGGTATCGGATGAAATGTGGCCCGGGCAGGTGAGCCTTAACTGGCGTCGTTATACAGGTACTCGTTTTCAGGCTATGAGTTTGGAGATATCGAAGGTCATCTATCATGAACGGTCGCGCTATCAAGATATCATGGTCTTTGACTCGACTACGTAAAGAGAGCCTTGTGAGGTTCACTGTATATGCTTTCTCTATTGCGCAGATGGGGTAGGGTATTGTGCTTGGACGGAGTATTTCAGACGACTGATAAGGATGAGTTTTGGTCAGAACTGAATTGAATGCCAATACCAATTAGATATCTACTCAGCTACCAAGAGGCCATGGCCCACACACCAACGTTCCTTCATCCAAATCCTAAGAAGGCATTGATCATCGGTGGTGGTGACGGTGGGATTCTCCGGGAGCTCACCAAGTATGTGTTGATAATACACCTTTATAGCCCTTATTACTCAGACATTCGTCATTCACTGAGCTGCATATTTGTGAAATAGACGGGCAGGTTATCGAGGTATCGAAGGAGTACATGAAGCAGCTATCAGTCGGCTTTGCTGACCCTCGTGTGATTGTAAGATATCTCCAGCAATGTAAAGGTATCCCATAGCTTCCATCCTTAGGTCCATCTTGAAGATGGCGCTGCCTTCATGAAACGCCACTCTAACGAGTTTGACGTCATCGTTTGTGATACGAGTGATCCTGTCGGCCCTGCTGCCAGTCTATTCACCAACGATTTCTATGATACCATATACAACGCTTTATCGTAGCGAATTTCAAATAACAATTCGTATTTGATCGTTACTTCAGTGCTGATGGCATCGCAGCAACCCAAGGAGAATGCTACCATCTGAGTATTCCTCTAATACACAGGTTGGTTCAACATTCTCAAAAGCATTTCCACGATGTTCGTTACGCCGATATACGCATACCTACCTACCCTTGCGGACAGGTAACATTTGAATAGAACAGATTACATTATATTTTTATTAGATTGGCTGCCTTGTACTGGTGAAGGCGAGAGGAGTGAAGGCCAATGAACCCATACGGTCTGTGCCCAAGGAGATGGTCGATGAATTGAAGTATTACAGCACGAAGCTGCATAGATCACAGTTTACTCTACCAGCAAAAGTACATAGAGATATCTACGGAACAAGTATTGAGTGAGGTCCTCATTGTGAGGAGTCTTTTTTTTTCTGTTTCTTGGCCTTCTCCAATAATCCACGTAATGCATCGCGTTCGCAGTACTTGCATACGAGTCCTCCACCTTGATGATAAATGGACCGAGATAAACACCATTCATTGCTGGTGATGTCGCTTTTGACAGTCTGTTTTGACATGGTATCTCTGCCAGAGATACCATGTCAAAACAGGCTGGCTAAGTATGGCCGATGAAGACGGAAGTGTATTAGGCCCGTACACTTCCGGGCCGTCCCAGTTCATCGTGCCACCAGAGATTCTCTGGTATAACGCGTGGACAAATCGTGACGTTCATCTCATTCGAAGAGATGATAGAATGTCATAACCTATTTATGGGCAACAAAGACGATGCAACGAACAGGTTTCGCCCAAACAAAGCTCCCCTGTGTGCTGCTCACATTCTAGTCCACCACGGGATTCATTCCAATATGAGGCACAGTATACGAAGTGTATTGAAGTGAAATCCGAACAAACCGGCCTCTCGGCCACCCACGCGTGCTCATTATGCATGTCACGGAATACCCAAAAGGTGCCGTCGAAACAGACGAGCTCTGGTCTCGCCTTCTGGCTCGCTCTGACTCCCTTAGAAGCAGAACAATCAGTTCGATTTTACAGAACGAACAGTTTGGTTTCACAAGATTGCGCCAAATCTTCCGCGCTGTACGGTTCCGTGAGTCGAGCTCCCTCTCCCATTGTCAAGCTAGCTAGCGCGCGAACATGTAGAATTTCACTCAGTTCCTTATCGAGTGTGTTCGGAGATGATGCGTTGTCTCCTTGAAGATGAGACGTAAGTCATGTGACACCTTATCTCAGTCGTGATCTTTGCCCTATTCTCTTAGGGTGCCCTAATTTCAGCGGTGACCTCGCAGTTAATGATGGGAAATTCGTGACTGATTAGGTGCCACGTGAGCCACACAACGAAGCATATCTCCTGTCACACATAACGAAACTAGGAGTCGCTTCCCGAAGTGCTTTGTTTCCATATTTTCTTGGCTCACACTGAGTTTCACCGCAGAAAAAGACGGACTTGGTGCCGCTTAAGTGGTTGGAGCCACTTAAGACGTTTTGAATCACCTTTTATTCTGAGAGGTCGTGACGACCCGGTCGTCCGATGGATTAAATCCTCTCCGTCCTCTTGGTAGGCATCGAGCTCAATATCGACTAGTCTGCGCAATGCGACTGCGCATCCGTGCACTTTTAGTTGTCCTTGGGAAGTAGTATTGGGTGCTGTGGCTGAAGGTCTTCGTTGTCTTACTCAGATAAGTTCGTCAGCTGAGACCGCGACACTTTGTGCGGGAGTAGCTGAGCGCACACACGTACGGAATCTGTCACAACTTGCGACTCGCAAGGGAAGATTCGCTGGATTCCAGCGGCTGGAATCTTTCATACGTGCTTGTGGAGGGGATTTAATTTCACTTAAGCTCCATTACTTGTCTCCAAGGTCTCAAGCTATTGTACCTCGAGCTTTATTGGCTATACAGCTCGAGGTACAAAGTAGGTAAGTCTTTAGTATGGTCTTACCAGAGACGGTCGTCTACCATAAGTATCAATAGCCTTATCCATCACCACTCCGCCCGCAGCCCTCGGTGTCGCTGAGACGCAACAATTTTGAACAGGGTTCTAGGAAGGCACTCTTTCAAAACCTTCACTTCAAAATTTTCGTACCCTCGAGCTTTTAGTTCCAATTTTCCGGTGGTGACTACATTGCAGTCTTCGCTTCAGTTTAACGTTGAGACTTAACGGTTGAGTTCCCAAATGCTCGCCAGCGCCCTAGCTATTTCGGTAATTGCCTTCCTTGGTTGCCAGGCCTACTTCCCGCCTAACGAGTACTGTTGCTCTGAAGAAGCAACTCAACAAGGACATTTGTGGGCCTTACGTTTCCCTAGGAACTCCGAGCCGTACTTGGATAATACGATGAGCATATTCCACATTAAGGATTCTTAGCAAGTGTTCACGTGGGGTATCCCAATCACGAACCGCACCATTCGTGAGCTGGTCTTCGTCCAAGTCGATACCGATTCGTCATCCTTCAGAGAGTTCGCCGACAAATGCGGCCTTACTCCTGGGCTGTGGTTCCTCCTACGCCTAGACTACAAACACAACAGTGTAACTATCGTCCCAAACACAACTAGCCCGACATATGAGCTGTTCCACAGCTACTGTCACACGCCGACTTAAGGTCTCCCTACACGGTGTTAAACATTCTATGAGGGCGGCAGTCTCGGTATCATTCTGATAGTAGACCATTATTCCTGCATAGAACGTCTAGTGGATGTAGGTCCGTATTATAAAGGGCCGCTTTTCATATGTCAATCAACAGTTTGTTTCGTATAAGGCTTGGTGTTGACTCTAATTATAAGTAACCCGTACGACCTCCTATAGAGTCTCTATGAACCGGAATTTGGTGTCTGTCCTACTGTAGCTCTGTAACACCAGAACTCCACCTGATGTTCCGTGAAGAGGAAATGAGCATCTTGTATCAAAGGTTATTAAGGTTCATAACAGATTAATTATATTTCAAATGATTTGAGTTCGTCAATCGACCTCTGTCACGATCGGAGACCGGCTCGCACTCGCAAGTTGCTGTTGTGTTAGCGTTGAGCAATGCAGTCGGGAGGGCACTCATCCGCTGGCTACTATACTACGATACATGGATGAAAGCATGAAGGGATATCCTTCGGCCAAATATTGGCGCAACCCGTACTACGGGTCCCGTAGTGAGCATGTGAGCAGTCCATGACACCAGACTTTAGTGCACAAATATTGCGCCGTAATGCCGATCGATGTCGTGAAGACCGCTTTCGTTCATTAAGCAGCGATGAACCTCCAGAAACGCAGCTAGCGAGGATGATAGGATGAAAGCAGTGGCATGGCAGACCATTCTCTCAAGAACTTCAACTTCTTAGTAAGCCAAGGGGTTGAAAATAATTTAGATTAATACCGTTCATTCCTTTAATCGATGTAGCATGCCTTCGGCACGAGACATATTGACTACTCAGTCAACACCCCTCTACCCTCTAACTCGGTCCTCTCGTTGGACATAGAATATCTCTACTTTGAAGAGGCAGCTTCGAAGTATTTTGTGCCACAAGGCCTCAGTGAGGCGTTTGGCGCCTGGCCAATGTCCAGCCAATGTCGGCATTGTCCATCGACGACACAGCCTTGCGTTCAAGTAATTTACTTGTGAGATGTTACGAAAAGTCTAAGTGATCTATCAACCCGCACCAATGCTATCTGGTGGAATGCAATTAGCGGCCTCCGAGCCACGATGAGGGTGACCTGGAAAACCCGCCAATCCGTCAGATTTGAGCTCGCCCCGCATGAGGAACTGATCAAAGCTCTACGTAACATTATTCAACCAATAAAGCCGGGTAAAGACTTTCTCCTTGAACTCTCCTCAGTTCAGATATGCCGATGCTGCGACGCACTCTAGCTTCGGCACCTTCCGGTTGTTCTACAGACACGAGTATCTTTGATAAGCGGCGATGCATAATAATGGAAGAATACAGAATGCTGTATTCGTGATGACCAAATTTCCTAGCGAAAGTCACATGCAGTAGTGATACCACTATTATCCGTTAACCACAGAGAATGAAACTAATGAGCACGTCGCAATTACGGGAAATGATACAAAATACTCGAATTCTACTGACACGTTGACGCTGAATTACGGAGGAAGGCCTACAGGCTACCAGTTGAATAAGATATACGGAGGCTTCTCAGAAAGCGCCAAGTTATCGGCATATCTCGCTCTACTAGACCTGGTGCGAAGGTGGTTAAAGATGTTTTTTTGATTACGTAACTTCTGCAGTAATGGTAGTACACTAGGGAAGAGAGTAATACCGATGCAAGCGAGCAGTTGCCCTTTGTACAATGTACACATTGAATCATCAGGCACTTTATCGCAGACTATCTCAAACCCAACTGAAACGGCTTTAAGCGTCTTCCGTCGAGTCGGCTTTCTACGGGCATATAGGGACCCGAACAAATGAGCAACACCCGTACGTGGACTCCCGAAGACTACGAGCCTGACATGATCCTCGTACCCAATGTCATCGATCAATGCATGAGATGTTCAACTTCATGAGGGTTTTGAACAAGTAAGCGCCCCTCACGGAGCGGCCTCACGAGCTCTCCAAGAGAGCTCGTGTGATGGACCGAGTATTGATGTGGAACTTGGCTAGTGTAATTCTGAAGTACCTCAAGTAAGCCATTGAAATTCCATCATCGAACACACCAAGGTTTGCGAGAAACTCTCTTTCAAAATCGAATGATTGTGCGACACCTTCCTGTACCCTACGGGACGGTCGCGTGCTCGCGTCACGAAGTCTCTCTTCGGGGAAGTCTGCAATAATCTGGTGCAGCACCGCGGCACTCTGAGATGCTATGTGGGAGGACTGAGTCTTTTTAGCAAAGCTCATACGTTGAGTATCGGAAGACAAGATCACTGATAAGGATAGTATGGTAAGCTACGAAGTATGCTCCCTCCCAGGGAGTCCCTCGTGATCCCGTGACACGACTGTGAAGCAGTCACAAAGCTTGTGGCCAGCGTCGTTAAGCAGCAAGAGAGGAACTGAGTACCAGAAAGGTCCTTTATTGGAACCTCTACCTTGACAACCTCGAGCTAATCATTTAGATCATCTGATGATTATCGTCGTGTCGCCTTCCATTTAGACTAACGTTAAGTTCCCTAATGCTCGTCAACGCCCTTGCTCTTCCGGTAATTGCCTTCCTTGGTTGCCTGGCCTACTTCCCGCCTTACGAGTACTATTGCTCTGAGGAAGCAACTTTCGAAGGAGCCTTGTGGGCCTTACGTTTTCCTCGTGGCGGTGAGCCTCGTTTGGATAATACTATGAGCATATTCCACATTAAGGATTCTAAGCAAGTGTTCACGTGGGGTATTCCAATCACGAACCGCACCATTCGTGAGCTGGTCTTCGTCCAAGTCGATACCCGTTCGTCAAATTTCACCGACTTCGCTGATAAATACGGCCTTACTCCTGAGCTGTGGTCTCTTCTCCTCCTCGATAACGAACATAACAGTGTGACTATCGTCCCAAACAGTACCAGCAAGACGTATGAATTGTTTGCTAAATTCTGTCGTACGAGGCTTTGAGGTGCCCCCGATGGTGCTAAGCATTCTATGAACCCAGAAGTTTCTGTATTATGCTTATATGCTAGAACGTAGGTATGATCCCTGAACGTAGGCTCGTATCATAAAGGGCCGCTTTCCATATTCCAATCAACAGTTTATTCCGTAGTAGGCAAGGTGTTCACGCTAATTGTCAGTAATTTGTACGACCTCCTACTCTGTGATCTCGGAACTCGACTTCTTTCCTATTGTAGCTCTGAAGCACCAGAACTTCATCTGATGTTCCATGGAGAGAAAATGGGTATCTCATATTGAAGGTTATTAAGGTTCATAACTTATGATATACTGCCAATGATTTGAGTTCGTCAATCGAGTTCTGTTCCTATCAGAGATCAGCTCACGCTCACAGGTTATTGCTGTGTCCGCCTTGAGAAATAAGATTCCCACGACACTTACTCCCTAACGATTTACTGAGTTACTGATGAAAAACACGCCGCTGAAAGCTGTGGCACTGCCACAGTGGCAGCATCCGAGCCCTCTTGCACGCAAGCGCATTACGGAGGTGGGCATTACGGGCACTATCTCACCCGTCCGCCGCAGAGTGTACGACCCTGCGCCTACAGTTTATTCCCCTCCGGTGGGTTGACGACATGGGTATGAAGGGGCTGACGTGAGAGTCCAATCATTGGACTCTCATTGGACATCATTGGACCATTGGACTCCAATGGTCTCGCTGAGTGAACACTCTTCTTTAAAAGAACGTTCTGCTCCCTCCGCATATCGAGATCTCGGGTACCTCCTAAGGCTGTACTTGACTCTTCTGCTCGCCCAATAGAATACAACTCACGTTTTCTAGTAGACTACGAGCTCTAACGAGACCATTCAAGAAGTGCTCCGGTTTTCACTAAGAAAAAACTCGGATCAGCGGCGCAGGAGATCACACTGTGGGGCGTTAGTACCCCGGCTGCAAGGAAGCATGCTGCACTCGGGGCATCTTGTTTCGCTGAAAATTTGAAAGGTTTCGTATCGGCTCCTGACACTGAGCTTGCAGGTCACCAAGCCATTCAACAGTAGGGGATTACCAATATGACATTCAACCGAAAAGTTTTCACGGTCCTCCGGATCCCTATTGAGAGTTTCTCATGTGACTGTTTCTTCAGAAATACCTCGAGTTATTCAATGTTCGTCGACACCTTAGCTGAAAAATGTGGAAGTATATCAATACATAGGATGTATGATCACTGTAGGATCAATACATGCTCACTAGGCGTTTGCTCAGGCAGCGCTTGAGCTCTCCCATGCTTAGACTTCTATGACGGTCAGCGTCAGACGGTGCCTTTTCAAGGTCTTGTTGCCCAGGGTGATTGTTCCCCCGCATTTTAATTATTTCATGCCTCATCGCCAAATGTCTGGGCAATGCTGCATACCCGTGATATGTGAAGATAGCTGAGGTGCAGCTTTAGATGAGTAGTGGATGTGCGCTTCAGAGTTGTCCATCTGGCCTGCATGCAAACCCTGAAACTCTAATTATGAGGTTTGTCCCTCACCGTGAACATGAGAGTCTTTTCTTACATACTGGCGATGAAGCTCAGTGATAAGCTCTAGCGAAATCCCTAGAAACTCAAGCCCAATTCTGGGACGATCTTCGACTTCGAACCACGTCAACATCGGTATAAAAAGTCACTGTCATGTCACACGACTCGTGTGAGCCTCAACTTGCTCCTTGAACGTAGAACAGGAGCCGTGACTATTCAAGTGAGGGTATACAATCATGATCCGCAACGGCACCCGGCTGTAATATGCCGAGCATTTACTGTGCTTACCGCAGAACAAGCTCATGGTTTACATTAGGGTCCTACATAGATTTGTATTAGGTACACCGGAATTGGAGTCGATCAGGTACTCCAAGTTGGACAAAAAGAGTGAAACAGTCGACAACGATTGAAAGGTCAAGCTTAGGAAACGTTAACTTCGGACGAGGGGGTGTTTAAGGACCTCTGATTCCAGACGAATGAGAACAATTTCAAACTTGAAGAATTCAACTGGACGCACACATCCAAACTCAAGACGAATGTTGTTTTCGACTCGAATGTGATATATTCAATGTACGGAACCTTTCCGTTGGTAACACGGAGATGCGGTGCCTAGGTGAGTATGGCAAAGAGAATTTGTAATGGAGCTATATGAAACACATCTTTTAGTTTCGGGTCCGCATCTACTGAAAAAGGTCGCAGTGCGGTATCTGACGCCAGCCGCTTGCACTAGTATGAAAGTCCAGCTAGTCGCGAATCCAACACAGTACAATGTATCTCAGTGCTTATAGCTATGATCTTATTAATATTAAGGCTGTGGCGTTCTCATGTCAGCATCAAACTTCACAGTATTAGCAGTCCCGTGCGGGAACATCGAAAGTGGAAGATTAGCTATATCTGATGTGACCGATCTGTTGCTGATAATTAGCTATGACACATTGTAGAAGCTCTATGATCATGTATTTTCCCCGCCGCTTGGTGATTCATCATGACTATACGCTCTAGGCGAGCAATCATCCTTCCAGTAGAAGCAGTGTTTAGTTGGAAGGAGGCAAAGCCTCGTTTCATGGCTCCGTCCGCGTTCCGCAGAGATTCGTGCCGTAACACGTGCCCTGCCAACTTCCTAAGGGAAAGTAAAAGAATCAAGAGGGCGAAAGCCGGGCTTTATAGCAAAGCGGCGTAGCTTGTGTTACCTACCGAGCTGAAGCCTTAAAAACCGGCTCTCTTGCGGCAAAAATGTGCAGAACGATTGAGTAAAGGCTCACAAGAAAAACTCGACTGTCACACTTGCATGTCACCATGTTCGCCCAAGAGGTAGCATTCTTTTCATGCTAGTGTACCTTGTTGTATAAAGACACTGGGTACTAGAGCTAGCATCGCTGACCATATCTGGCGGGTGCAAACTGAATATGATCAGAGTGCCATAGCCCAACATAGGCCGCTTGGTCGACTTACTTCGCCATGAATCGTGGTTTCATCGTCGCCTCCGGGCGTGACACGGAAAAGGTCACTAAGCAGTGCCGTTGAGCAGAAGAAGTACTTATCAGAGCTTTTAAGCTACAAATTCTCTCGCCCCCGTGCTTCCCGTTTCTGATTCACGTGTATTTCTTCTTTGGCACTTACTTCTAGTTATCCAATGGTTGTCAACACCTTAGTGCTCTCGTTCATTTCCCTCATTGGCTGTCAGGCGGTCTTCCCGCCCAATGAGCAATACTGTTCTAAAGAAGCAACCTCTGCGGGAGCCATGTGGGCTTTGAAATTCCCTCGTGACTCCGAGCCGCCGCTGAAGGATACGATGAGCATATTCCACGTCGCGGGTTCCCAACAAGTGTTCACATGGGGTATTCCAATGCAGAAGAACACCTCTGGTGACAAGACCTTCGTCCAGGTTGATACTTCTTCGGAGCACTTCACGAAGTTCGCTAAAGAATATGGTCTTGCTGCCGACCTGTGGGAGCAAATCCCGTTCGACACCAAGAGCAACAGTATGACGATTCAGCCAAACAGTTCTAGCAAGCAGTTTAAACTGCAGCCAGACTTTTGTTTCAAACGGACTCGAAGAGCCTTTTGATGATGTTGATGATTCTGAGAGTACAAGAGTCGAGGGGAAATGTCAATATGTTACGGCCTCGTGCATATATCGCATGCGCGCTGGTCAAAGCCCGTACGATTTAGGGCCTTCTATCTTATGTCAATCAACCGTTTGAAGCGTAGTGGGCTAAGTGGTCATCGGTGACTTGCACCCCAATCATTAGTAGCCAGTACGGTTTTCCATTTTATCTCTGTGATTCAATGGTCCAGCTTATGCCCTCTGTAGTTTAGGAGCGTCTTACTCTTATTTGATGTATGTAGCTAGAAAAGACGGATATCACATATTCTTTCAGATGTCAAAGTCAAATAATAATGATACTGTTCTGTTTGTCAATCGGCATACTCAGCGCTGACCACAACATCATACTAAATTGATTGTGTTACACGATACGTCAGGACTTTCTGCGTCTGGGCTTCTACTCATTTTTTCTGGGCCAAATTGATATGGTATTGGCTCCTAACTATTCAGATATTGGAATGGTGTAGATGTCGTGTACTATAGGCTGGTTATCTGTGCGGTCCTCTCATGATCGCGTGACATGATCTTAACTTGTTACCCGCAGTGTCGTTAAGTAGAAAGAGGTAAGCAGGTAACCAGCGGTCTTCGAGTTCTGGTTGAAGAATCGGGGATTAGATTGTGCTGGTGAACAGTTTGCGCCATCAATGCCTCTTAAAGTCGTCGAAAGGCTCCCTCCACACCAATGTTGTTTGTAGCTTCTAATACGCCCATTGGCTTCCATTACTTCGTTGTTTATGTGTGGCGGTCATAACATCAGAGCTACTGACGTTCTGATTAACTTAGATATCGATTTTTCTCTTGAAAGTCCCTTGAAGACTGGGCTGTTCCGTCACTCTATTGTCGAGACAATATGTAGTACAGGGTGTCCCAGAAAAATGTTTCTTGAATAACTTTTTGCAAAACTGCGACGTCCGAAAGCTCTCGAGCTTATCTCTCTAATGCCATAAGACTCACAATCATATTCGATGGGGTTGGCGAGAAACGCAAATTTTAAGATCTCAAAAAAACTGTTACAATGGAAGAGGTCGGACTTGGCAGAAAATTTGAAGGCCTAATTTTGAGTTATCAAATGCTCGTCAACGCCGTTGTTCTCCCGGTCATCGCCTTCACTGGTTGCCAGTCCTACTTCCTGTTGCTCTTATGAAGCAACTCCCGAAGGAGCTCTGTGGGCCTTACGCTTTCCCCGTCCTCACTTGAATGGTACTATGAGCATATTCCACATTAAGGATTCTAAGCAAGTGTCCACGTGGGGTATCCCAATCACGAACCGCACCATTCGTGAGCTGGTCTTCGTCCAAGTCGACACCGATTCGTCATCTTTCAGAGAGTTCGCTGATAAATACGGCCTTACTCCTGAGCTGTGGTCTCTCCTCCGTCTCGACTACAAACACAACAGTGTGACTATCGTCCCAAACAGCACCAGCGACACGTATGAACTGTTTCCCAAATTCTGCCAGACGCAGAACTTGCGTCAAATCTGATTTGAGGTGTCCCTCGACGGTGTTGAGCATTCTATGAGCACAGAAATCTAGGTATTATGGTAATATGAAAGAAGATTATTCATGCATAGGATGTCTACTGGACGTAGGCCGTTCATAAAGGGCCACTTTTCATATTTTTAGTCGACAGTTTATTCCGTAGGCCAGTTGTTTACGCTAATCATTAGTAACCTGTACGGCCTCCTACTACATGAACCCAGAACTTGGTGTCTGTCCTATTTTAAGGGTGGAACACCAGGACTTTACCTGATGTCCCACGGAAAGGAAATGGATATCTCATATAAAAGGTTCACAAATATCCTTTAGCTGTTTGTGTTCCTCAATCGAATTCTGTTTAGAGATCGGCTCACACTCACAGTTTAGATAGTGTTGATGTTGTTCACTATCTTCGTGACCACCCATAGGTTAACTCAATAAGGTAATTGAATAAGGTAATTATTTAATCCACTTATTAAATATAGAACATTAAGGAGGAGACAGAACATTGTGTTAGCTATAGCTAAGGAGACAATTGTCTACTTGATCACAACCGGATATTGTGCAAACATCAACATCATCCCCTTGATCAAGTTATACTCAATTGTCATAGCATTATCAAGCATAATAAGGTCGTAGATTGCGAATGTGCTCAACTATCTCATCTTCTTCTGGTTTGCCTTCTTCTAACAAAGTCACATTTACACCTTCTTGATCAACAACACGATACACAGCTGGTTTATAATAACCAGCAGCATGACCAGTCCCCGGAGCTTGGTTAGGTCTAAAGACTTTAACTTTCTGACCCAAAGTAACTTTCAAGCTCCTCGGATCATAACCCCTCGGGATAACTCTTTGTTCTCGGGCCATCCTAAACTCATCATTCTGAAGACTTCTTTGTTCAGCAATCTTCTTGGGATCTTTATCACCAGCAGGCACTGATAACCTCGCAACTTCTTCTGGTCGGCGTTCACGTCCAAACCACAATGTGAAAGGAGTTGTACCCATAAAAGGACGATCATTGGCTCTCCTTACCGCACGACTCATAACCGAGTACCAATGTGAAGTACCATAATGCTTATTCTTCAATACTTCGGGGAATAATCTCAGTGTAGTCTTAATATTAGAGATAGAACGTTCGACCATTCCATTTTGAAAAGGGGAATACCGATTTGCAACTTGATGATCAACTCCATGAGACGTCATAAACCGTTTGAACCTTTGAGAGGTCAAATTGGATCCACCATCAGATCGCAATTGACGCATAATACCACATTCCTGTATAACGGAATTCAATGCCGAGCATATAGTATCCGTTCTTTGATCACGTAAACCCTTGATTATAACAAAGTGGCTATACATATCAATTAGGACCAAAGCTGAGGTGAAGCCATAATCTTTGTCGGGTTTGAAAGGGCCAGCTAAATCACACGCCACCACGTCCCATATACAAGAAGCCGTAGTGTCCGTAAAACCCATAGCCCCAGAATAAAAACGTTTAGTCATAGCATTTTGACATCTTAGACATCTTCTACAGACCGTTCGACACATACGGGACAAACCATCAATGTCAAAATATCTCGATACATCCCATGAAAGATACCTCGCATTATGATGAGTCGACTCGTGGAAGGCATTAACAATTCGATAAGCTTCAGCTTTACCATTCTCAGTATCACAAGGTATCACAAAAGTCTCACGTGGTGAACCAGAATAAGAACCCATAGGATATTTAAGAGCCATCAATAGACCATCATCAGTTAGTCGTTTATCTTGAACTTCACCTTTTGAAGACAAATCTTTATCATTATTCTCTAAACAAGCGATAATTGGACTCAAGGACGGCGAATCTCGTTGTATTAGCTTGACTCTCTCACGAGCCATAAGACCAGTTGGTAGTGTAGGATGTCCATCACCCTGCACTTCACCCCCTTGGACAGTATGAACACTATCCACTGGAAATAAAGGCGTTTCTTCTTCTTCCACAATATGATAGAGAGATTCCAAACCCCATTCTATAGGAGCTCTACTCAAGTTATCAGCCATATTCGTAACACCGTCAACCTTTTCAAGGGTAACATTAATACCCACCAGTCTTAGATCATCAATAATCTCTCTAATAGATTGGACTAAACGTCGAACAGCCACTTTCTCTAAGCTCTTAGAAGAACATCTGTTGGTAGTTGTCCACCTGCACACCGTTTGAGAGTCGCAGCATATAGTAACCGTACAAACCAAAGGTATAGTTCGTTTACCAGATAGACCGTTATGAACTGCAAAAATAGCCTTAGAAAGGGCTATAAGTTCCTTACGGTTAATATGATAACTTCTCTGGTTAGCTTTGAATACTCCTGCTGCCGACTGTATCTCGCATAATTCATTTTTATCATCGGACTCACCAAACATTACCCATGCCCAACCTATAGAACTGGCATCAACATAAATCTTTAGGTGGTTCGTAGGATGTACCGCATGGGAACATACATCATTTGTATACTTTTCCACTACTGTGACACACGCACATAAAACCTTATACACAGGATCTTCCGTATCCAAGGTAAATAATTGATCCCAGTCCATATTTTTGGTCATATGACCACATAAAATCTTCAAGATATCGCCAGCCAAACGTTGTCTACCATGAATAAGTAAAGGATCACAACCACTGCTTACGCACGCAGCTACTGAATAGATCATCCTTCGAGACCAAGAAGTCTTTATCATACCTTGCTGGATTCTAACATTTGGCAGTTTTAGTTTACTACAAGAAAATGATAAACTACCATCTTCACCAAAATGCCACCAAATACCAAGATGTTTAAATCTCTGACAAGTTAAACTATCCCATCCCTTCACCGCAGGGAAATCGAATCCATAGCGACTTGCCACTTCAGTTATTTTATTAATCAAAGCATCACCAGTGTCCTTGTTAGTTAACGTTGAACTTGTAGCACCACTCATCTGATTAATCAATAACGTTAAATCATCTAGATACAAGTAGAATGCACAGTCTACCAGCTTCTGTTGTACATCTCGAGAAAGTTCTGCCAAGCTCACATCCAACACATATGTAAGGGCCGACCATAAACAACATGGTCCGGCTCTAAGACCAAAACATAGTCGGGAACTCTTGTACACCATACCATTGGCTATCAGTTCAACCTCACAAGAAGGTAAGAGCCTCACCCTATAGAATGCACTAGATGCATCACGAGTTATTATCCTAGAATGATCAAGCCACCGTAACCTGATATCAAATAATATGGAATCTATACAAGGTCCCTCGTAAGAACTTGGGGGACTGAACCCGTTCCTCAACCTGGCATCGAGTACCGGTCTAATCGGAGTAGTACCACCACCAGCTTTTCGAGAGCGTACTGGGAACACTATTAAGGCACTCGAAGTGTAAGGCGTCGTTGCCAGAGGACCAACCAACTTCCACCAACCTTTTTGGGTATATTTTTCTACTTCTTTATTGAATAAAACCTTCTCGTCATTATCAAGACGACCAACCAAACGTCCACCATAATCTTTCCTGGGTGGGATCTTCTTCAATCTATCAGCGTCAAACGGAGACTCCACCTCAATACAAAATTGCTGAGAAGGAGTATCACGAAGTTCTCCTTCTCGTAACCGTCTTGCTCGCCATCGATATCCAGTGGATCCAACCACCATATGCCAGCCAGTTGTATTAGTAGAAAGATTAGGTAGTCCATCTTCAAGTAAATTTGGAGACCATACCGTCGACAATTCATGATGCCAAGGTAGAGATAACCGGTTGTCTACCTCCAAAGGAGATAGTTTTAGTACTGGATAGAGGAGTGGGGGTGATTTCATACTAATAGTGAAAAGACCCATAGGACAACCATTATTCTTCTTATCACCAGTATCGGCAAAATTTATATCTATTCCCAACTCATGCATGGACTTAACACCCATAATCAAATACTGTGCTCCTCTACCATCAGGAGTGCTCATAACGCGGAAAGGTAAATCACCGATGACAATAGATCCCACTATTTCTTCGGATATACCATTAGGCATAGACACATTAGAGTCGCACGATTGCAACAAGCGATTAGCCAACCCTAATCGCTTCAGATAATCGCTGGTAATATAGTTCCAGAAGGCTCCTGAATCCAGTAGACATGGAATATTCCCAAGTTCAGTAATATGTAATGAGACAAAGGGTAGAGAATTAGATCCACCAGTTATATCAATATGATGAAGCGAATCTTCCCCACTTGAAATACCATGACCCGTATCACTGACTGTCTCCACGGTCTGTGAGTGATCGACTTGTCTCGGATTACCATCATTATTGTCATGTCGAAAACGACATCGAGAGCCATAACGACATTTACCACCATCCCTCCAAGCATAGCATACTTTTTTAGACGACCTATGTGAAGCTGGTCTAGGATTTACCGTGTTGTTATCGACCATATCCGGCTCGACCATCATATGAACACGATTCCTTGGGTAACTCGAACCTCCAGTAGATAAACCAGATTCCTTAGGACCAAGTACCACTTTTTCCAAACGTTCCCTCTGGCTTAATTCTCTAGTCAGAGTAATAAAGTCACCACCACGCGATAATACATCCATAGCCACAGATCGCCATACAGGTAGAACACCGCGAATAAAATTCGTCCGAAGTTTCTCTTCAGAAACAGATTTACCGGTAAAGGCAGCTAAATCAGAGGCTGCATTGCTAAACCTTACTACGAAGTCAGCAACACTTTCACCAGACTTCTGACTCGTCACTGAAAAGCGTTGTTCAGCACCAAGACGAGCTATGTCGTCGGAGACACCACTACAGGATACTGATAAATGTCCAAATATACGAGCAATCTCATCCACCCAACCTTGCAAAGCTGCCAGTCCAGGCGGAGATGGATTGATTGCCAGCACCAAGGCAGCAGATAAACATCGGCTCAACAGGTAGAAAATACTGACAGGATCACCCAATAAACCGTTACGACGACATAACAAGTCGAACCTCCTTTTCCATACAGGATAAGGTTTGGAATCACCGGTACCAGAAAATACAACAGGTTCAATAGATAGAGCAATCCGTCGACCTTCAGAGAGATCCTTACGAGTCACCATTTCTGAGAACGTCGGTCCTTCGAGTCCTAGAGTTGTCAAACCATTATCGGCGATTACTCTGACTGCTCCTTCAGTAACCATCTTTGAGCGTGAATCATCCTGCATAGATAATGCGTCAGAATACGAAAGACCCGCCTTAGAATCAGTATCCATCGGCTGCGGCATCGAGATAGACTGGGGTAAAGCATCTTTAGTCACCACCACCGGCTGATTCTCACAGTCTAGAGACTCCTGGAAACCAACGCGATCTAACCGTTCTTGACAAGTAGAGCCCCATTTTTTAGTTACCAATGGGTTCTCACAGAATGGAGAATAGAAATCCCCAAGTAACAAACGACGTAACGGAGTTTGAATACGACGGTCACCCTCAGGACTCCATTCAACCAATCTTTTGAGAATAGCCGCCACCTTGCCCTCATGAGGGTCCGTGGACAGGAGGGCCGCATCAATCCCTTGTCCGAAAAGTTCATTAGTAACATTTGGTATTGCTCGTACTTTTTGGGCGGCCTGCTCCAAGACATCCAAACCAGTAGGGGGTGTCACCAACCATGTCATAACCAAATCACGTATAGCCTTAACTTGTGGAGTCAACGGGGTCGCGGAGACATTCTCGGTTCTAGTACCATGTTGATGTTGTTCACTATCTTCGTGACCACCCATAGGTTAACTCAATAAGGTAATTGAATAAGGTAATTATTTAATCCACTTATTAAATATAGAACATTAAGGAGGAGACAGAACATTGTGTTAGCTATAGCTAAGGAGACAATTGTCTACTTGATCACAACCGGATATTGTGCAAACATCAACAATAGACTGTGTAAGCTTCAAACAAAAAGGATCAGAATGAAGCGTGATTTGTAGTTGATAGTGTGATAGTAGTTCAGTAAGCAAAGCTACCAAAAGCAGAATCTTTAAATAATCAATGTTCCGAATTAGGACTACAGAATATAGGGGTTACAGGAGCACTCGCAGCCTGGGTGAGTTGCGGTCTACTTTATCATAACGCAACGCTCCAATGAGGGCTCTTATAGACTAGTCTCGATGCTGCTCGACGATACCCATTTAAGGTTCGTCAGTACAATTCGGACATTTGAAAAATCTCAAAATCAAAGATCAAGATACATCTCGTGTTGCATTGGTGAACACTTGTGAGTGTATCAGTAAACTCTGCCATGCTCAGACTTCCACGATAAGGCCTTCTCAAACCCATTCTGCCCACGACGATAGTCATCGAATGCTTGCATGATCTCGGCTTCATGGTTCATCACAAACGGTCCATGTTGCACAACCTGAAACTGCTGTGGCACGACCGAACCCAGAAGACCCATTCTTACTGGTTCATTGATGGGCTCTCCGGAAATGGCTAGGAATTCGAACCCCGTTTTGGGGCCGGCTTCGACGTGGACCATTTCACCATCATTGGAGAAGGTTACTGTTGTGTGAGCGTTAACGTGCTCCTTAAATGAGGGACCCGATACGACAGCAAGCCATCAGGAGTAACTCACTTCATTCCTTCCGACTTTTCCTTTGCCTTTAAGAGTATATATGAAAGTGTTAAAGTGGGATGGTATAGGACCATGGTCCACAACGGCACCTGGCTGTAATATGAAGTGAGAATAATGAATAGGTGTATGAGTATATCTAATAACATTTCCAATTGAGCAAAGCAGAATGACTTATGGCTTACATCGGGCTCTTCACCCCCATTGCTTCACCAGCGATAACAATAGCCTTCACGCCATCTCTCTCAACAGTAGTAAGCTCCCCTCGGGGTAGCTCTTGATAGCGAGGTTCTGTCATCTTGTCAGCCTTGCGAAGATTAATCCACAGCTGTGTGCCATGAGTAAGGCTTTTGCTGGTCTGAATAACGGACAATTCCGAGGGGAGTCCCTCAAAACTCACAGGCATTTCAGAGTGGATAACGCCTCGACCAGCTGTCATCCACTGGAGGTCTCCCGGCCCGATAACGCCTTTGTTGCCTTTGAAATCTTCATGCTGCATCGAACCAATGCTGTCCGGTAGCATGTAAGTAACGGTTTCGAAGCCACGGTGAGGGTGATCTGGGAAACCCGCCAATCCTTCAGATTTGAACTCGTCCAGCATGAGGAACGGATCGAAGTTCTACGGAACACATTAAACCGATAAAACAGAGCAGAGATGTTTTCACCTTGAGCTCGGGCCTGCCGATGCTGCGACGTACTCTAGCTCCGGCACCCTCGGGTTG